>MCFE01000083.1:0-178484 GCA_002104905.1 Basidiobolus meristosporus CBS 931.73
AGCGAGACCTGGTGTGAATGTCTTCCCCTTAACCTTAAGATGACTTACCTCAAAACTACGCTTCTTAGCAAGACCAAGTATGTTGTGCGCAAGAAGCCACCGGGCCAAATTCTATCCCGTACTGCTCACGCTGTTGAAAGGGAATACAAAATCCTTGCATGCTTTGAGCAAAAATACCGACCTGCCGGTACCCAACGTGTATTGCCTCTGTGAAGACAGCGCCATCATAGGCACCCCTTTCTATGTTAGTGCCATGTATATGCTCAGCCTTTACTCTCTCAAGGTCACCTGCTAAAAATGCTGTTTAGGTAATGGAATTCATGAACGGGCGCATTTACACCGAGGTTCTCTTCAAGGACCTACCTCCCACGGAGCGTAAACAATGGCATGTATCATTTCCTGCTATCATGTCAGCCAAGATCAACGGAACTAACTCCTGAGTATTAGTTGGCGCTCAGCGGTGTCCACTCTTGCTAAGCTTCACTCGGTAGACTATCGCAAGATCGGTCTTGCGGATTATGGGAAAGATTCCGGCTTTTATGCCCGACAGATCAAGTCACTGGGTAAAATATCCACGATACAATCTCAAGTGAAGAACGAGCAGGGTGAGCCAGTAGGTGAGCTCCCTGGCTTCAAGAGAATCCTGGCATGGTTCAGCCAAAACCTCAGCGATGATACTACCACCTTAATTCACGGCGATTATAAGGTAGCGAACCATTGGCACCCTTGTATGCTTTCGACTACCTAACACATACATTGGCAGATCGACAACCTAGTCTTCCATCCAACCGAACCCAGGGTCATCGGGATCCTGGATTGGGAGCTCTCCACCGTAGGCCATCCCCTCTCTGACCTTACCAATCTGCTCCAGCCATACCTCATCCTTCCAAACAGCAATCTTTCTCTGACACGCCTCGACGAGGAGACTATCAGGGATTTGGAGCTTCCAACCAAGGATGAGCTGATGCAGCTGTATTGTGAGATTGCGAACCGGGAATATCCGATCAAGAATTGGAATTTCTTCATCGCCTTCTCTTTCTTCCGGGTATGTTCATTACAGGTGGGCAAGTTGATGTTCAATCTAACCAGTTCCTTCAGTTGGCAGTGATCACCCAAGGGATTGCCGCCAGGGCAGCCAAGAAGCAGGCTAGCTCTGCGCAAGCGGCAAAGTACGCAAAGATGTTTCGTCCACTCTCTAACCTGGTGCTTGCTATCATTGACCAATCAAGCAGCAAGCTCTAACATATATATAAATAAATGCAGATATCGACTACCCCGATAAATAAATACAGACATCGACTACCCTGATAAATATATAAAATAAAGATATCAACTACTCTGATCAACAGCTACTCGCCATAATGTTCCATTTCAAGACCAAATTTGGGCAATGCCTAATCATCCAGCGTATTCGGTCAACCAAAACAATTCCGTATAAAAGAGATCAGAGAGCAGAGGCTGCACCACAAACAACATGCTTCAATACGGCTATTTACTAGGTAAGTCCTGTTTCCCATAGCTAGTGCAACCCGCATTTTTTGACACTCTTCGTAGGTGAAGGAGGCGAGACCAAGATCATCACTCCACCCCAGCTTAAAGGGAAGATAGGCTTGACTCCAGGCAACCGTTTCTGCCTTGTTGGTACCAGAAACGCCATCCTCGAATGGCTTCGCAACCACTACGATACCATCGTCGAGGCCAACTTAGGATATAAGCATGAGATAGAGCAAGATTTGGTGTTCGACACTTACCATCAATACAATGCAAGTGCCAGCTGGACAGAAACCTTCTGGAATTATGTTGGTTGGCCTGACAAGAACACTGAGCATGTCCGTGTCGAGATCCGGATTCGTAACGCAAAGACTGATGATGGCGTCGAGCCCTATCATAGAGTCTTGACCCCAAACAAAGTCACCCTGGGTGCTATGGCCGACACCCTCGAAAAACAATGGGCAAGCTCAGGCCCCTCCTATGTGGATATTGCCAAGCATCTGTTGAATGACGAGCCTTTGCCTGCACCGTATGTTGACAATCTCCCATTGTCGGGTATCCTGGTTGAGGAAACCACACCCACCACTGAAACAGCAGCTGAACCGGAACCTCTTAACACTCCTGATCACAAAGACAATGAAGTTCCTTATTTGGCGTAGGGAACGTTTTTCTCGAACTGTCTACATCATCGTTGAATGTAACATAAATCACATTTGTCAATATCTCTCTTATTATATAAATGCCACCCAGTATTTTTGTCTAGAGAATTCATTTAATGCGTAGCACATAGGCCATAGACACTTCACCACCTGCATTGAGTGGATCTTCACCAACTATTTAGAGGAGGCGGACTAAATGAGATGCACCTCAGACACTAACAAACATCATCCCAGACAACGGAATTGACCTTACGAAACGGTGGCCATTCTTTGGCATACATTTCGCTGTCGTACCCATCTAAAATCAGGTTTCCATGCCACTAACAAGTACTGCTTGATGACACAAGTCTGCTTGCCACTCAGAAGCAATGTCTGATGACACAATACTCCAGACGCCCGTGATATTCTCAGTAACTGATTGTTGAGTGATTGCCTCAGCAACTGATTGCGAGATTAAGGAAATTCATTTAGGAATGAAATGGCAGCAGGGAGCAGGGAGCAGGGAGCAGGGAATTGGCTCTAGACAATTTTAGCGGGCGGTGGACCACTTTGGTTAGCACTTCCTCCCTTGCGATGATCACTTTGGTTAGTATTCACACACCTACGATGATCACTTTGGTGGAGTGGAATTGCTCACGACAACAATGACGCTGAACAATGGATTGGTCCAAGGAAAACGGAATGGAGAAGCGCAAAAAGGAAGGATTAGGCTTTGGTGCCCAGACTTCCAATTTCCATATACGCATGGGTAATTGTGTTGGTGTAATTTTCAAGCCAAATTCGGCCCAGAGCTTAGATTGCCCAATATTCCTGTGCAAAGCTTGTTCCTCGTTGTTTCTGGCCAACACAGGCCGAAACACATGTCCGGGGTATATATTTCTTACTCCTTGCTGAGAGTTGTTACTCCATCGTGCCGTTCACCGGTGGTATTCAAATCAATAATATCATACCATTAGTGGCAGTGGTAATACATTGTAGTACTCATTAAATCTACTTTTTCCAATGGATCTGATGAGGGTCCTCGGTTTGAAAGTCACCATTTCCCATTTTGTACTCTTGCTAATTAGCTAGCAAATATTCTTTAAAACTCTATTATCAAATCCCCACCTCACCCCTTATTGTCGCTTGATATCTTTGTTCCCTTTGCCCGCCTTGCCAGTCGATCTATTTTCTTCAAAAGTGCTGTCCCCATTAGTCACTTGCTTCGTCTCGACATATCGACTGTAGCTGATAATTTATTCCATTTGTGCTCCTTCGCCCTCCAAACAGTATGTAACGTTTCTTGCTTTCCATCCCATTGTCTAGACTACCATATTGGGCGTGCTCTGAATTTCCACCCTGTGTGTCTTTTGCTTTTGATTGAACCTCCCTGCTCATGAACGTTTGTTTAGTTGGTATAAAGTTTAGGTTTGAAAGCTTTCAAGAACCTTTAAATGAGTTACGCACAGGCCCCACGCTCTGGTCGCTCTTCTCCCGGCGGGCTGAGAGCGTCCCCCAATGACTATGGCTTGATGCCGAAACGTAGTCCACCGCCACCACCGAAGCTCTCGAAAAGCCACTCCTCCGGGGCTATTCCAAATGGACAACAGCTTAATTCAGCAAATAATAGCCTTGGCTCTAAACCAATCCCTCCCCATAAGTTAAGTCGCAGTGTAAGTACCAACAACGGTTCTTTCACTTCCGACGCTTCCACCGGAAGCCTGAAAAGCCTGAATAGTGCCTATAGTGGTGCCCTGGAGCCTATATCACCATCCTCAGAATTGGGAAAGAATACGCTGAAGGGGGTGCTGAATTCTTTGGTCACTTCAGTATCGGGTATGTTGTTTTCCTCCCACATTGGGCCTCTTATTCCACCATTTTGCGTAGAACGCTGACATTTTGAATGGATATTTTAGATTTCCTGTCTCCCGACAAGAAGGTCGAGATATCCTCTCCTTACAACCCTAGACACGTAACGCATGTTGGCTTTAATCCCGATACAGGGGAGTTCACCGTAAGTCTCTTTACAAACCCACCGCTAAAGTAAGTAGTCCTAACCTTGCACTTAAAACCTAGGGATTACCTCGTGAATGGCAAGTTTTATTACAAGAAGCAGGAATTACAAAACAGGAGCAGAAGGCCAACCCGCAGGTATAATGGACACGCCGATACATATTAAGGGCCTTTTCTAACCCTCCGCTGAACCTCAACATAGGCTGTACTGGATGCTATCGGCTTTTACACTGATAATAACAAGAAGGAAGAGGCTGTGTGGTCAAAGTTCAACCATTCTAAGAAAGGATCGGATTCAACACATTATGTACGTATCTACTAGTTGATGTTGCACCACCATCCAGTTCCATAACAGCTTGGTATAGAAACGGAATCCTCCGCCTCTGGTAGCCAAGAAGAAGGTCAGCCCTCAAATGCCCAATAGACCTCCCTATCCACTTAATATACCAGTAAGTCTACAATGCATAATTCCGTCACCTCGTTGCCAACCCTAACCCCCATTGCAGGAAGCAAAGAAGTCCGACCGAGTGTCGCCCTCAAGAGCCCCCTACACCCCGTCATCAGGTATGCAGCCAAGCCACTCTTATATCAAACTCGCGCTCACAAATGCTTCAGGGAACAAGCCTCTTGATGAGCGCACCCCTACGGAGCAACCACGCCAAACCCCCCACAGCAGGCAGAAGCCAACTCCTGGTGAGCCCAGTCCTTCAGGCCCATTATCTGGCGATCGTCATTTGCATTCACATAGCACACGACGCCCGAAGCCTTCCGGAAAGGGCGATGTCCATCACAGACCGCGCCCCTCTAGACCAGTCGATGACGTTGTTTCTCGATTGATGGCCATCTGCACCGACGCTGATCCTACCAAATTATACAAAAACCTAGTGAAGATTGGCCAAGGGTGAGTCCATCAGGAATTGCATGCCTTTTGAGTTGCTGACTGACTGGGGGTGTTTCTAGTGCATCTGGCGGCGTCTACACGGCAAATCAGGTTGGAACCAATCTGTCAGTCGCCATCAAGCAAATGAATCTGGAAAAGCAGCCCAAGAAGGATCTCATCATCAACGAGATCCTCGTCATGAAGGATAGTCAACACCCCAACATTGTCAACTACATCGACAGCTTTTTGTGGAAGGGAGATCTCTGGGTAGTGATGGAGTACATGGAGGGCGGTAGTCTGACTGACGTTGTCACCACGAACATCATGACCGAAGGGCAAATTGCTGCGATCTGCAAGGAGGTTAGTACCATCTGAAGACAGCGGTCATGTGGGATGCTCATTAAGCTTTGTTTCAGACCCTGCAAGGGCTTGTGCACCTACACTCCAAGGGAGTTATCCACAGAGACATCAAGAGCGACAACGTTCTGTTGTCGTCCAACGGCAACATCAAACTGAGTAAGCGACATGCTCTGTTTTAAGCAATTCCCCTGTACTGACACTTCAGTGGATTAGCGGACTTTGGCTTCTGTGCGCAACTTAGCGAGAACAACATGAAGCGAACCACTATGGTTGGGACTCCTTATTGGATGGCCCCGGAGGTTGTCACCCGGAAGGAGTACGGGCCCAAAATCGACGTGTGGAGCTTGGGCATCATGGCCATCGAGATGGTCGAAGGAGAGCCTCCATATCTCAACGAAAATCCACTAAGAGTAAGTGTTTGCTATGGGCCACGAGATAACCTCATCCCACTAAAACCGGCACCACCTTAGGCACTCTATCTTATCGCCACGAACGGCACACCCAAGCTACAGGAGCCGGAGAAGCTGTCACTTACATTCCGTGACTTCCTCAGTAAATCACTTGAAGTGAACGCAGAGAAGAGACCTAGCACCATTGAATTACTTCAGGTTGGAGGGGCTTGACATGTTCGCCACGCTTATTTGTAACTGACCATGCTCCTCTCTATCCAGCATCCCTTCCTACAGAAAGCCGACCCACTGCGAAGCCTTGCTCCATTGATCCGTGCGGCACGCGAGAACAATAAGCGTCATTGAGCGAATTTCTTATAAGTACTTCCTTCCTCATTTTCCTGTAAATCTGTTCCATTTCAAAGCATCGTAATTAATCCATTTCCCACGATGATTCCCCCCCCCCCGATTTCCCTTCACCTTTATACTCTTCCCATCGCCGGTAACAAGGAAATCAGGATTTGTTACAGCGCGATTTTGCTACTCGACTCACCAACCGTCACTTAATCCAAACCAAACTTTATTCCCCAAGATATCCTAATGTATTCCCTTCGTTCATTTATTCCACGGCTTCGTCGTATCAATTAGAAAACATACCGATAAACACATATAGCTAACCTGGGGTTGGATCACCACGCAGACTGTTGTTGTTTATTCTCTAGCGGGGCAATCCCCCTGCCTCCCTAGTCCAGCACGGACGCAATCTCTTTCTCCTTCTCCTCCACTAACTTCTGCTTCTTCAGCTTTCGCTGATTCTCCTCCTCCTCCTCTTGCGCCTTTTTCCTCTTGAACCTGATGGGCAATGAGTAAGTGACATGGATGTGACGGAGGGAGGGCGTGTTACTTACAAAAGACTCTCGGGATTCTTTTCTGGGTTCCGACAGAAGATCAGTCGACGATCGATCTCCCTTACGACCGCGATCTGTACCGGCTTGTAATCCTGCAGCGTCTGTTCAATCTCGCCCAGGATTTTTTGGAGCTTTGCGAAGGAATCTGGGTCATGCTCGAACTTTTGCTTCAAATACCTGGCGCAGAGAATATTAGCCTTGGCAAAGCTTGGGTTGAGGTCAGACAGTGCTCACCCTTCAACATCACATCGAAACTGCTTTCCGGCCAGATTCATGGCGCCCATGGCGATCTGTGATGGTTGGTACAGGAAGATGAGATCGGTGTAAAGGGATTTGTCCACCCAATCCACCGCCTTCTCGTATGTGGATGTTAGGATGGCCAGGTCCTGGATGTGAGACTGACGTGCCACGGTTAATGCTCGGATGTGGAATGGTTTCGACTTTGTCAAGTTACCTGCATATCCAAATACAACCCGTGCAACGGCCTGTACGGATGATGGATGGTAAATTCGAATTTTAGGCTCTGTGAGATGATAAACTCCAAGTCTAGTATTGACTGGGCAGTGGTCTTGGGGATACGTTGGGCGAAATCGTCGATAGATATGAAAGAGTTCTCCACTTTGGTGGCGAGAAAGAGCGAAGTTAACCTTAGGACGAATGGGTCTGGTTAAAGGGGTGGCGACTGGGCGGGTAGTGAGGGCATATTTACATGATGGTTTTGGGATGATAGTCCATTACGGTATTGTACAGAAAGAATCGCTTCATGTATGTGATGGCGGTGGCCTTGCCAAGCAAGTCAAGGAAAATCCCCGTTAAACATGGCTCAGTATATGGGAAAGGGGTCAGCCCGGACTTACTTTCACTTTGTTTGGGAACTGGAACGCTTTACAAAAGTCCCTCACTTTGGTTTCGTAAAAGCCCACCAACGCCATCTCGTCTTGGACGTTTAAATAATTCGTTTGCCCATTGCTTTGTTGGCTATCGCCGAGTTGTTTCTAGTAAGCCCGTGTAAGTTCTCTGGTGCGGGGAAACGCTGGTTAACAAAGGAAAGTTCTGGATCTACCGCTTCCTCCAAATTGGTTTTCACTCTCTCTATAGATGCTTGGTTGCTGATTTGTCTGATTTCCTGTAACTGTTTCTCGCTAAATCTCCAGCTTCTGTACTGGGAGGATTGCTCGTAAAGTGGGCGCAGGTCTTTGGCCATGTTTCCGACGTACAAAGGAGAACGAGTGGGTTTGCGAGGTCCAATATACTTGAATACTCTCCTTAAGCCTTGGATTCAATAAACAATATCTGTAAGGACACGTCGAAAAAAATTCGGACCAAACTGCGTAGTTTGGTTTATTTATTGATGAAACACTTGATTCTTGAATAACCTGCATTGAAAGTAACGGTATATCTTATGGTAGCAGACGCCCGATAATGAACGTTATCACTGACCAACCCACACATGCAACTACCCAAACAGAGCCCTTGCCCCGTCCATCCCAACTAGACACTAACTGGTTAAGCGGGTGAATGAAACTCGACTTATTCGTCAAATTTATTATAGGTTTGGAAAAATGATGGATGCAAGCCTTCTTATTGACTTCAAAGAGAACGCCAATGGACTGAACTAATGCTAATAAATGTATTCTCGTAACAGAGGTCTTAATGAGCAGATTGTTGCTTGTTCTTGGCTGTAAAATCAAAGAGGTTGCATTAGTATGGGTGCATCGAGTTGAGACACTGGCGCGGACTTACCCAAAGGATTACGAGGATCGTTAGCGTACTCAGGAGCTATTACGAGAGAAACCGTTAGCAACCTGTGGAATTAACCTACCAAGGAGGGCGGGCTTACCTTGAATCATGGCATTTTGAAGCTTGGCGATCAAGCAGAAGGTGATAACACCACCGGCAAAGAAGGGGAACATGGGGCGGAAAACGGGAGTAGACCAAGCGCGAAGACCGAAGAAGCTCATCTTAGGGGTTTTCTTGATTTCGTAAGAATAGTTGTTGAAAGAAGTGTTCGAGTTCTCTACACAAGACCAAGTCGAGTTCAAAGTTGGCTACTGCACTAAATGGATTGATACAAATTCCTCCTCCATGCCCTACCTTTCCCTGATGCCCCAGCGAATCACTCTCCCAAAAAATCTTTTCCCCCCAACTAAAGTATACTACAATTGGGGTACCTGAAGTCCATGTCCCTAATATTCGATCACGTGATTAGGGCTTAGATATGGGGTAGAATTGCCGCGCCGTATATAGAGCTGGACCGCAGGTAGAATAGCCAAGATGGATCTAAGCCACTAGTGTTATAGAGATGATGAGTGCTCTGCTTTATTAACGCAATAGTGTGGGCAGGTGGGGGGAGTAGCATCAACATTGGAGCCATTGCCAATTGATATATATAGAAAAGCGATCTGTATCGTTCAACAAGAACAACACCAAGTGAAAGTACATGAAAGATCTATCTTTATAGAAAAATACAACTGATGAGGGATGCTATTACGGGTCAGAAGACCTAGTTCTGATGCTTCTTGTGGGGAATGGTCAGGCAACTGATCTTAAGATAGCTACAGAAGCGATCGATCACCAGTAATGCCCAATGGGAATAAGCAATCAAGGCGAAGACAAAGAAGCCGACCAAGAAGTAGTACTCGGTAGCTGGAGTGAATACAGGCTTCCTGTTTGATGGGTAACATTGTGAGAAAGCTGTTTGGATGGAGACGGTCAAGCATTCACTTACGTATTGAACCAGATAGGTGCATTGGTGGCCACTGCGCCTACTACAAGAGGGGCAATCAACACGGTGAACATGGGGAACTCGCTCTTGGTAACGTGGGAAAGGATGATCTTGGTGGCCATGCGTCCAAACACAATTCCCGCAGTGATAATGAAGAGAATCAAATGCTCCTTCAGCACAACGGAATAGGGAGACGCAAGCCAGAAGTAGATTGCTAGTAGGTAGACTGTCATTGGAAAGAGCTGAAGCAAGGCTGACAAATAGCTTTGCTTCTTCTTTTCGCAAGCCCTCTTCACCGCGATGAAACTACATGGTACCAGCAGGGTTAGAAACTGCCTTCAGTCATGCTCCACAATTCTAGCCCTTACCATGCTGGTGAGTGAACGAAGACGATGAGGGAGTACATAAACACAAACATCAGATCAATCAAATTCGTTCCTTCGGGGATAAATGATGGAGTGAGATCTCCCAAGATATCTACCACCAGGCTTCTCCACAGTTGAGGACCTGAGGAAGCAATCACCATTAGCACCGCTACCTTTACATATGACCCTGAGAGAAGAGTACTCACCATAGATACCGGTAAGGATATTGCATACACATGACATTACTAGCCCTTCGGTAGGGCCGTTAATGACACCGAGGTACAACACACCGGTATGATATTCCTCCCAGGTGGACAGGTAAAATGGAATGGTGGCTATAGGCAAGGGTGTATTAGCATCTCGGGCTCCAGGGCGAATGGTATTTTTAATCACATACTTAGACCAGTAATAAGCACCGTGTACCAACTAAATCCAAGCCCCATTCCGGCGGCCTGGACGATCCCTCCGATGGAGCAATTCAGCGCATCGCAACCATGGTCGAACAGTTCGCCTGAGGTTCCGATTAGCACCCAGAAATACCGGGATCGAAGACAGAAAGAAAGTACCTAATGGCGAGGAGGTTCCGGTACGACGAGCTTGTTTGCCATCGACGTTATCAAACGTGGAATAAAGCCAGATCCCTGCCGCGAAACTATCCATCGACTTGGAGCTTAGAGACAAACCTCAAGAATGACTTTGGCGCAATTGCCTACCTATAATACAACCACGGCGAGGCGTACGATTCCAGGTCCGGTATGAAATACAGAGCACAGAAGAAGTTGACTATCACGAAGCCAAGACCGCACAGTGTGATTAGGTTAGGCCTAGGTCGTAATTCAGTATGGCACCTTCCAGGAAAGACATTTAGAAAGCATATACTAACGCCATCCAGAGCGGGAACAGATCAACACATGCATTCCAGTAGTGGCGAAGGATGTACTGACTGAGGTAGGACTTGTCTTCGGCGGCGTACTTGTACAGCCTTAGGTTTTTAAGCGCTTCGTCGGATACGTACTCCGACTTCGTTGAGAGACCGAAAACGCCCATAGTTAGGGAAGAAGTGTGGCCGAGAGGGGTTGGGTTATTTCACGAAGGGCCTTCCAAGCGGTAAGTTAAGAAGAACGCCAGCCCTCCACAACTAGCGAATGTCTGGATAAAAAGGGTAAAAGAAGTACAAGAAATCGATTTTTTTCAAGCAGGTGATACTAGCACAGTGAACCCAAGTGTAACGACCAATATAGATATCTTAATTGCTGCCTATGATACATGGTGATTGGCTTAGATAACATTCATGCTGTTGCCATTCCATCCTGACCAAGGTGGTTGATTTAAGGTTGGTTTTTGATTAATTCTCGGTGGGGAAAGTAGCTACCTTGCACCTAAACTTGTAGAGATATGATTGGGCTCTACCCGAGCGATCCTGCTGATTTCCGATGATTTCCTCCAGGCTGTTTCACCAACGGTTGAATTAAATCACACCACGTTGACAATTTCCAATAATCTGAGATGGTATATACCCCATATGGTATAATGGGTAATGTGGGTTAACGACGATGCTAGGGTGGGCAAAAATGTCGAGATTCCGACAATCATGCTTAAATTCATCTGCTTCGTGTTCTCCGCCAAGATTGACAAGTTTATGCATTCTCCCACAGTTGGTTTAGATGTTCCGATATTTGCGCAAAGCTATGTATGATGGATGTGATACTCGACTCTCCAAACACCTCCCCTCGCTCACAATTTACCGGTTGTAGGGAGCATGAGATCATGGCAGCCCCAACCCCTTCCATTAAAGTAATACCCAGCGAACAAGCCCACCTCGGTACAATTTATTTTCCTTTGGGGTTAAATCGTGCTGACAATATGAAGTAATCAGCCATCCTGAGCATATTTCATACTAACTATTGATCGTCATGTCTGCTCCGTATGATATCACCACCATGGTAATGACTTGGTCAATCGAGGTTGATCTTCTTGCTATTTACCAGGATTCGCTGAAAGCACCAAACGTCTCTAGCATCAATCCAAAGGCCTAAAAATACCCTCCCATCTGTTGTAAATTCTGTAATTACACCTAAATACTCACTTAACCCAGTCGCTTAGATCATTGTCTACAAATCTCAGAGAATTCAGGCCAAATGCCTTGTCCGGATTTACTTCGAATATTTTCACCAAACTGTCAGGTACCCAGAACATGAGGTTTCTCAAAGCTGTCCAAACTGTTGTAATTATTAAGCTTTCACCTAAATATTCATGCTAAATTAGTCACATAGATCTTATTCTGTGATTAGCATTCTGTCCTGACTAAATTTCATGTTGGGATTTACTTAGAATATTCTCACCAAATTACCAGGTACCCAGATTATGACCTTTCTCAAAGTTGTCCGAAAGATCTCAAACTTTACACACATATTCTTGGGACCTTTTTTAGCAGACTCTACATGTTTGTTTGCTCTACTTTGTCAAAAGTGTAAATACCATACTTTGATCAATAAACATACATGTGAATAACTTGTAAATCCTCTAGTTCTCCACAACACTTCCAATACACCCCAGAATATTACAACATAAACAGCCCCAAACCTTGCACATATGCTCTTGAGACCTTTCTAAACATACTCTATGTGTTTGTTTTGCCAAGATCATATACAAGTATATATAGTACTTTTACATTCAATAAATCATCAAGTGAAATGCACATATTCTACTTGTTCCCCAAATCCCTTCCAATACCTCAATAATTCTTTCAACAATAGGATATATCTTTCCGTGGTGAACTCTTGTCTTTCACTTTTAATGCTCTGTCTCTTGGATGTTGGTTTGAGACTCACTGGTGATATAACAACTATTGTGAGAGTTTTTTAAGGATATTGAAAGGGATTGGGAGAGCAAGTGGATGATGTTGTAAGAGCCTTGGAGATATTGGAAGTGATTGGGAGAACAAGTAGATTATGTGGTTTTCACTTAATGATTTATTGAATGTAAAAGTAGTATTTATACTTTTACCTGGTCTTGGCATTACAAACACATAGAATAGGTTAAGGAAGGTCCCAAGAACATGTGTGCAAAGTTTGGGGCTGTTTGGACAACTTATCTAATTTTCATGTTCTGGGTAAATATTCTAAGTAAATCCCGACAAGGAATTTGGTCAGTATTCTCTAGGATTTGAAGGTAATGATCTAAGTGACTAAGTTAGGTGAATATTTAGGTGGAATCACAAATTTTTACAACACTCTTGTCCTTCACTTTTAATGCTCTGTCTCTTGGATGTTGGTTTGAGACTTACTGGTGATATAACAACTATTGTGAGGGTTTTTTAAGGATATTGAAAGTGATTGGGAGAACAAGTGGATGATGCAATCCTTGCTTGATCATTAATTTGATGTGAAAGTGATACATAACTTTCACACAATCTTGGAAAAATGACACATATTTTATGCTTAGAAAGGTTCCCAGAGCATGAGTGCAAAGTTTGGGTGTCTTTGAAAACTTTCAGAGTTCTACATGCTCAGAGCACCTGGTCTTTGTTGTAAGAGTTTTGGTGATAATGCAAGTGATTGGGAGAACAAGTAGATTACGTGGCTTTCACTTAACAATTTAGTGAATGTACAAGTAGTGTTTATACTTTTACATGGTCTTGACAAATCAAACACGTAGAATATACTTAGGAAGGTCCCAAGAGCATGTGCACAAAGTTTGGAGCCGTTTGAATCACTTAACAAAATTTCATGTTCTGGGTACCTGATGTTTTGGTGAAAATATTTGAAGTAAATCCTGACAAGGAATTTGCTCAGAATTCTCTAAGATTTGTAGGTAATGATCTAAGTGACTAAGCTAGGTGAATATTTAGGTGCAATTTCGAATTTTTACAACAATCTTTTGGTAAAATCTTACAAGTAAATTCCGACAAAGAATCTGGGCAAGATTTTCTAAGATTCATGGGCCATAATCCAAGCCTCTAAGTTAATGGAATATTTAGGTGTAAATACAGAATTTACAGCATTTAGGGGGTTCTCAAGAACATGTGTATATAGCTCAAACCCTGACAAAGAACTTGGGCAAGAAATACCAAGGTTCACAAGCTATCATCTAAGTGGCCAAATCAATGGAATACTTGTGTGTATTTGCGGAGCTTACAACAGTATTCACCTATTGATTTATTAAGCTCCAATAACGTATCTTCATATTGGCAAGAGCTTTAGGTCTCAAGAATATGCATCAAACCTATTGGTAAACAGTATTTGAGGTTCCGACAGAGAATTTGATCAGGAAATAAGAAGGTCAATAGACCATCACCAAAGCGACCAAGTTATATGTAGATATTTAATTGTTAGTACGAAATTGATGACACTTCATAATTAGTAATTGATTAAGTAGAAATGTAAGATATGAATAACTGGATAATTTCAATGGAAAATACTGGCTCTCACATAATCACCTATCAATAAGAACAGATACATCAAATAATTTACTGCTACAACGGTCCTTTTTAGAGATAGTGACGTAAATAACCTCTTGCCCGGCATTCACGTATCAATTGGTAAAAGCATTGATATTTCTGGTACTGCCTTATTAGCCAAGTCACTAGGCAATATTGGCAAAATTCTTGGAACGATTATTCAATTAATATGGGTTTGCTTAAATACATTTGTTTGGATTTCGCAAGACCTTAAAAAACCCCAAACTTTGTGCGCATCCTTCGATAATTTTCTACAACCCGCCTCTATACTTAGCTTCACAACGATATACCAAAAGTATAGATACTTAATTTTTACTAAATTAATTCGCCCATCAAAACACATCTTATTCCAGAATGCACTATTCATCTAAGTAGAAAAGGAAAACTTTTGTAGAATATATAAATAGTTGGACGCACTAATGTTTCAAAAGGCAATCATGGTATTCTAGTGCTCAGCCGTGTGTGACGCGCCCAATGTTGGATTGGAAAAAACAAGACAATTGAATAATTTCCAAGTGCTGACCACCCATATGTGCCAGTGAAACAGCCAGATCAACAGGGATTAGGTTTGATGGAAACTTATTGAGCAAACAAGCAATATGCCACTGTATACCATCATTTACCAAATAAAAATAACAAAAATACTTCTAGACTTTGGCTAGGAAATTTAATCAATAACCGCTTGAAATGAACGATTCGTAACGGGAGAGATTGTTGTCGGTTTTGAAAGTTTGCACATTTAAACAGTTCTGAAGAATGTGCTATCACGGCTACTCTCCCAAAACCAATCTCCAAATCATTGTACTATATCATTCTGAAAAGGTCTACGTTTCTCCCAGTGAACAACAATCCTCCAAGCTTCAAATTCCCACTCGCTTCACAATTAAGGCTCATGAAAAAGACGGTGTACCTATATTGGATTTGGTTACGTGTTAAAACAACATATATAGCTGGCTTTCGCTGGATTATTCCAAGTTTCTACGTAATCACGAATAAGTTGCACAGTCTGATCGTTACTGTTATGACGAAATCGGCTGGAATCTCGGCCCTGCGAGCCGATAAATATTGGAGTTCGTAATTGATTGAGCATTACAAGGTTTCTATCAAATTCCATCGAAACTACCGATGGTAAATATACTTTGATCCTTGATATTACCGCTACATTCAATTATATTGAATTGATACTCAGCCCTCATAAAACGATAGACATAATCTGATCCTTTGGTGGCTTGTTGACTAATGTCTAGTTCAAATATCTATAGGTGTGTCTAATTCACATATATATGATCGTCACGCAGCTAAATGAGTTACTTCTAGTATTACGTAGAGGTGCGACCAATACGATAGTATAAGGAGTCAAGGAAAGGCTGATATATATGGCTAAACGCGTTACAAGATGGTGCCTGAACAGGTAGCATTGGGTGTTGCATATTTATCTTCTAGTAAGTCTCGGCCACCCTGTACACAGGAATCGTTTATTAGAGATGGTCAAGGCCTTAAATTCCAGTTGTAGCTAGGTTTGGGTCTAGTGATATATTACACTGAGGTCGTGTTTCTGGGTTGCCATTCGTGGCATGCACTCATTTCATACTCCATTCATAAAGATCAACTCTGTCCAATACGACCTTCACGTGCTCGAGAGGAAAGCCTAATAATAACAGCCCTTTTATTACTATATTGCTAGCGCTGCTTCTATTGTTTATTGAGCACACTCCAAATTAGCGTGACACGAAATGGGATTCGTCTACGCTGATTTTCATTGCATGCAGCTTGTCAAAGACATATCCTCCGAGAGGTAAGACCTCATTTTAATGTATATATACGAATATGTATACAAATCTAGATATTCAGGTATGTATGCGTGTGTATAGTATGTGCATGACGGTGGCATTTTATATGAACTAGAAGCCATTTATATTCACTTTTTGGAGTTCAGAGCCAAGTACTGGATAATGGTGGTGGGCATCCAGAAAGATACTTAGCACCTCACAATAAGAATGAAATTTTTCCACGCCTACGAATTTTCTCTGGCCAGCGAATTTTCGTGTCCGTAGATGTATTATCAAATGCCAAATTGGGCTGTGAAAATTCCGATATTTTAGGGACCCAACTATATTTAGATCTCGAGCCCCAAATTTCGGTCTAGGGTGGTTCTTCAGAAAATATGCGAATTCTGCAGGAAATTGCTCGGGGGTTTTTTTAATTAATCCATTAGCGAAATTATTACGCCGGAACTCTAAAACTATCCTCCCATATGCGACATTTCCATCTTGTTGATATCTAGGTGAAGGAAACCCCGATGGAGTTTTGAACAAGCTACGTGTAGGGTAGATCGCTTCGACAGTGTACTAGAGTCCTCCTAGCATACGCTGCGGTATGTTGAGGCACCAAAGCTTCATGAAATGTCACCAACTTGAAACACCGCTGCTGGTAAATGACTGAATACAAGTCATCATATATTTGTCAGCCGTTGTTGATGCAATCTTTCGCAACATTGATCAATCAATTGCTTGACCAGCTTCACGTTTGCCTACTAGTGTCCCTCAAGTGTCCCAGGTGTGTCCTTCGAGCGTTTGGATTTGTATTAGTACACTTTCAGCCATCGGCCAATCATATACCAGAATCAACGCATCGCAAAATGGCAGATCAAAATCCAGAGTTAGTGAAAAAGATGTGCGACGTGATTTAATTTTGACAGAATCCAAAACGTGTCTTCATATTAACATGGCAAGTTGTTCCTTGCTGGAGTTGACACACTGAACACAAAATTAATCTGGATCCATTTTGATTTACTCGTCCCCATTGAACCGCACATATTTTATTCATGCATGAGCTGAGTTCATTTAATAGAAGGCGCCACCCATCGGTTGGGGTGGAATTTGATTTTCGCATTTAGTAAGCCATGGCCCGTAGCCGCTTTCCTTTTGATTCGATTGAAGCCATCATCGCAGGTAATTATGGCACCTCCACCTTAACCAGGAAAACCAGGGACTCTAGCTCTCATTGGTTATTGGGGTGGATATACCATATGGGATCGTCCAAACAATCAAGGCCGTGCGAAAAAATTCAATCCTAATTCTTGGAACCAATGCCTAGAATGCTTGAAATTCGTATTCTTGAAGAAATTCTCTGAAACTGATTTAACTAGTATAGGAGCAACAACAATCAACCCCCTCCCCGCATGGCCGCATTCAATTAACTTTGTGGTGGCTTCCGATCCAGACTGAGCATTCGAGAGTGTCTTTGTTCTGGAAAAGCTAGCATCTATTGAGTGCAGGAGTTGCGGGGATTTCACATGGGCCAAAGCAACTATTCAGTACCCTGCGTGATGTCTCCTGACTGCGGTACATCGGGCATGCACTAAGCTAAGCTGTTTGAAAGAGCGACTAGTAGGACAAGCGTGGAATTATTCAAGAACATTCAGGATTGTCCGTAGCAGCAATCAACCTGTCAAAATGGGAGTGCGCAATACATCATTGCCCATAAGCTGAAGAATCATTTTATGTAAATATTACTCGCCACCCATCGACAACGCATAACAACGCCATTTATGATGAGTGTCGTCCGCATATGTACCCCTCAGCGCAACCTCATTCTACAGCCCCATTCATCGGGGAGAGCCTGTGTATGCTCGCTTTCCTAATATAAATCTCGAAATACTCGAGAATTTTTTCCACGGTATTTTCTTCGGGCACCTTACGGCTTCAGTGATTGTCCGTAATTGGAAACACCTGGAAACACACCAATCGAAAAAGAAAAGCCATATATGGTTGCCAGTTGATCTAACGTACTGTGGACGTGGAAAGGCGAAGCTATATAAACGGCGGACGATCGGGTTGGGCACACCACCAAACATTAGTTTACCACAATGAAACAAACTCTACTGGATATCGTACTGCAGGAAAAATTCCTGGTTTTACATGGATCCTCTACTGAAGCCGCTGGCGCAGTTTTAAGAGGGTCCGTTGTAATTCGCTCAAAGGAAGCCATTAAACTTAGATCCCTAACCCTCAAGCTTCGAGGAAAGGTTGATGTCAAATGGGCTTCAGGTATGTACTCTCAAATAGTCGGAGTTCATTTCTATTTTCAGTCAACTCACCCTTACTTTCTATTAGCTGCTGGCCCTAAGCCTGATGTCTATCACGTTAAGAAGACCGTAATGAGCTCCTCTCTTACCATCTTGGAGCCTCAAGAACATCTCCACACAATCCCAGCCGGTGAAACCAAATATGAGTTTGAGTTTCAGTTCAATGGCGATCTCCCCGAGACCGTCCACACTGACCAAGGTCATGTTTACTACTCACTAAAGGCTGTTGCCGAACGCTCTTTCTTGGTCAGAAACATCGTTGCCAAGAAGGATGTGTTGGTCAAGCGTTTCTCCTCCACCAACAACGTAGAGGATATGGAACCCATCACTTTGATGCGCATCTTCAACAGCGATGCTGCTTGTGATGTCTTCGTGCCTAAGAAGGCCTACGGAATGGGTGAAACATTCCCCATCAGATTCAAGTTGACTCCATTCATGGAGAACATCAGCGTCACCAAGATCAGCTGTAGACTTACCCAAAAGGTTAGCTACGGTGTTCCCGAGACCGACAAGGTGCGCTCTGTTAAGAAGTGGCGCGAGATCGCTTCACAACATCTCGAAGGAAACGAGGTGATTCTCCCAGTGAAGATCCCCACCGAAGGGATTTTCTTCCACGCTTGCGATACCGATTACATTCGCACCGAACACGAAATGGCACTCAAGATCGACTTCGATGTTGATGGTAAGCCAGAAGTTGGCTACATCCGTTTCCCGTTCACCGTTGCTGCCGAAAACAGCGATGAGTTCTTCGACGTTCTTCCACCCTACGCTCCGTACACACCTAATCCCATGGCCTTAGGCCTCCCATCGAACAATGAAAACACCTATGTCATTGAGCCAGTGGAAACCGAACTCCCGTCCTACGCCAGCGTGTACACCATTGAACCAACCTTTGTGGTATTGCCCGTTAAGAACTAAGATGCCATTTACATTAGAACAGCACGCATGTACATCGACATATCTCATACTCATCACAGCCGCACTCTGTAAATAGGCATCTGTATATAATCTACTGCTAATTTATCAACCATACAAAATACCATTTGATAATACCAAACATATAAATAATCCACTATACAATAAATCACTAATCACATTCAACAACACCTACAACTTGATGGAAATTTCTCATGAGGGTGACTAGGCATACCGAGCCAATTCGGACACGCTCGCTTGACCTAAAAATAACCGCACCAAAATATCCCATCGCGCGTCCGCCAACGCCACTTATTGGGCGCCGCTTTGCGTGCTTCCTAATATGCATAATATTGATGGAAAGAATTATCCAGTTTCTGAGATACGTTAGGAAATCGCCTAAAAGATCGAGAAAGCAATACGCGAAATTTTCCAAGTCGGTTTCCAGAGGCTGCTTCACCCCTGAGCTCCCCTCTGGCCAATGGCATCTCAGCACCACTAGGATCTTCAATTATGATGAATAATGATCCATCTATTGGGAATCTCGATCGTTTTCCCACGGCAAAGAATTGTCAGTGGTGGAATGTTCTGAGCTGGCCCACTAAGGAAACCTAGGGTGGGTCCAAATGGGTTCCTGAGCGGATTCTAGCTCCCAAAGACTTATTATTCTATTGAGCCGGTAGTTCAAAAATAGTCGATTGCTCCAACTGGCCTGAAATATATTTAGCGGAGATCCCCAATAGAGTTCAGCTCCGTTCGAGCCGACCGCACCAGCAAGGTGGCTGCCGCAGGCTCGCTCCAAAAAGGTTGATTATACTATCAACCAATATTCGCCGATTAATAAGCCATTCGTCCAGATGAAGTCAATTCTACCTGGCGGTAAATTACGATGGCCGGTATGGTAAGGAATCGAAAGCTCAAATCAGTACACCATTCAACACTTAGCATGATTGATGTGTAGATGGAATAATTCTGCAGTCACAATTTGTTACATCACTCCAACACCCTCAAGTCATGGAGATGTCATCATTTCTTAAGAATGCTCCAAGCACACCATTCCCAAGCAGCCCAGGAGTACAATGCTTGAGGAAGATCTATTTTTCTTCAAATAAACGATATTGCTAATTAACAAATAAATTGCACTCAGAAATTTGGCAGTAAACTGAGATCATTCCACCCAGTGCAATGGATTTATTTTCAGATATTTCAACTAGCTGCATAGCTTCACAATACGCAGGATGGATGTTAGTGGAGTTAAAAAGATTGCTTCATTCTTAGATAAATCAACTATAGGAAGGAAGACAGTGAATAGAGAGTCGAGGGTTCCACGATGGTTAGGTTATTGGGTATAGGTATAGGCTGGACCATTCGCTAGCTAACAAACACGGCCTGTCTCACCAAAACATGAACTTAAAAACAACTCCTACTGATCTCTCATCCCCCAAGCACTTGATTGGCTCATAGAGAGCACAAGCGAAATGAACATCAAGACGAACACAAATCGCTAGGTGGCCAATCAACATTGGTTTGTTACCACGATCAAAAGATTTCCTCATACTCTGAAGAGCTGGGAATCGGATAAGAAGGAGGAAGGATCGACCCAAGTGCCTTCAACACAACGTTTCATGTTCCATGATTTAGCAGCCTCTGGAGTGCCTCGAAATAGCTAGTCATTGGACTTGTATAAAACTGGTCAACGTTCTAGGGGGTGGCACTGCTTTGGTTCGCTCCATTTTTCGTGTGTAACAACGTTGTGGGGATGATGCCATTTTGGAGACAGGAACGACAATGACATCCATTCTTGGCCCTTGAGGCGGGCTACATCATCCGTACTGGATGCAATATCGATGATTCTCCACCACTCATCGCATGAGTGTGTTCGGTTAAAATTCTCTCTAATGGTAAGATGGTTTATTACTGCTTGAGCCCATCGCTGAATCCACCAAAAGAAGTATCTGATCACCCGTCGGTGATACGATTTGATTATTCAGCCGTCCCATTACAAGCTGTCAATCGCCACCCCCAAAGAGCAGCTTCTTGTGACCAGTCTCGTACTCCATCTCTCCAGGCTCGGGATCAGTTTCGAATCCCATTTTATGATGTAACCCACGTTTGCCGCTCCCTCATTTTTGCCTTTTCCAAGTTTCAATCCGTTTTTCCCTGCTCCACCTCCGTACATATTAGAAATTGGTTAGATATTCGGGTTCGGTGTGGCATTTTCTCAGGATGACTTTTACGGAACACACCGAAGTCAACGCTTCTCAAGATTCGCTCAACTTCGACGCCTCCAATTTCAAACAGCCCACATTCTGGAGCCACGAAGAGACCAAGCTCCTCATCACCCTGCGCCAAGAAAGGAACGCCCTCTTCATATCCATGAAGAGGCCAAGAAAACTCTGGGCGGAAATAGCCACCGTACTGCAGACCAGAGGGTTCGACAAATCAAGCGAGCAGTGTCACCAGAAGTGGAAGAACATGTTGCGTTCCTTTCGGGTAAGTTCCCTTGTCCACCATATCTTTCGTGTTTCGGGAAGTTCGCCGTGGCGCTAACGCTCTTTCACGAAACAATAGGAGGTGGAGGAGTATAACAGCAAAGCGGGCCCCACCGAGAAAAAGAAATGCTCTTTCTACGACGAAATCTCCGACTATTATAGTAAGACCCGCTTCGACTCACCCAAGCCCTCCGAGATTGACGAGCGTGTATCCCCAGAGTAAGCGATGGGCTTCTTGAATATTACCCCCCCCCCAAGCACTCCCTAACGTGGTTTTTCATTGTAGCAGTGAAGACAAAGTAGATCTGGCCGACTCATTATCACAAAGGTAACTCGCAACAGAGTTTAGGCAATCGACCATCGGATTAATCTGCGCATTTTCTTAGCATATCGGAGGTCCGGAATCTCTCACACAGCGCCCCGACTTTTGGAACGATACCATCACCCGTAGGTCCGAATACTGGGGTCTCGATATCTCTGGCCAAGGCGGCCAAGCCATAGCGCCTCACGAACAAAGCGTTCCCTGGACAGTGCGCTCACCCCTATGCACAGCAAACTTCTGCGGATCCAGCAGGAAGGGTTCGACTCATCCATGCCACCGGAAAAGTTGCTGGAAGAATTCCGATTCCTATCCGAGCAACGGAGCTCATTGAGCCCTGCTTACGGCGGCCATATCTCGTATAAATCCAACAAGAGGGCCCATGTTTTGGATGGAGTCGGCCAAAGCTTAAGCGGGGTCGGAACGAAGGAGGATATGGAGAGGTTCTTCAATTTCTATCGTGAGCAGAGTCTTAGCATGAACACCGGCGCCGAGAAGGCCCGGGAGAATTTCCGCTATACGCTGGAGGTGATCGAACATTTGGCCAAGGATTTCGCGGAGAAGGAGCACCAATACGCCGACCGCCAAGCGAGAATGTTTGAGAACTTCGTGGAGGCATTAAGGAGGGACTGAGTCTACGAACCCATTGGTTTCTCCATTTCCGACCAGGAGACCGAAGCGAGTTTGCCCCTTGATTGTCCGAAATCTCTGTTACCTCTAGAAATCCCACCCTCCTTAACAGTGTAAATAAGTCAAATCAACGTCTCAGTTGTTCGTATCCAACACCGATTAATTGGTCAATTCGACGCCTCAGTTATTTGTATCAAATGCTGGTTTTATGAGAAGGTAACAAGTTCCCGCCTATTCCCGTCTACCCCCACTTGATCCTTCACGTTACAGAGAAAATAAAGCGCAGTCTTAGATGATCGGCATCTATCTTGCAACCCCAAATCCTTCCCAAAACCAATGCTTGATGCCAAGCCAAGCGGTCCGCGAAATATCGGGTCACAACTTAGCCTCATTTCCACTTCTCAAAAGACTAAATGGTGGTTGTGGCCCCTCGTATCGAAATGCCGCACCCCCCCCCCAATTCTCTACCATACCACACGTACCATACTCACCATCCTTGTGCACTACTCCCTCGAAGTACTTGGATGTGAGGACACGCTTTTTGAAGCACAGCAGGCGATGGTGGTGATTAAACAACTCGGTTTTTCAGCGAGGATCTTAAACAGCAATGGTGATCTCGCGACGATATCTTAAGCAACATTGATGGGCATGGAAAAAAAAGAAAAAAAATTGCCCTGGTTCATATTGGAAATCAGCTCCCTAAAATGTAACTCCATCGAAGTTGGATTCCTCCTCTTGCGTCTTTGGTACCCATAGACTTGGCCACATATCCGTTCAATATGGTACGTGAACATGACCCAGATTCGACATCGATCCGAGTCGCGGATCCATCCATCCCGCGTCCTGGATGCTTGCTTCGAAACGCCCCTCGATGTGTTCCCCCTACCGTGACCATACTAACCCCCTTCTTTCCAACCAGTCTAAGAAAGCCGGAAAAGTTCAGAAACCTCAAGAAGCCATCTCCCTCGGTCCTCAGGTCCGTGAGGGTGAGCTCGTCTTCGGCGTCGCCCACATCTTCGCTTCCTTCAACGACACCTTCGTCCACGTTACCGATTTGACCGGTCGCGAAACCATGGTCCGTGTCACCGGTGGTATGAAGGTCAAGGCTGATCGTGATGAGTCCTCTCCTTACGCCGCCATGTTGGCTGCCCAAGATGTTGCCGTTCGCTGCAAGGAATTGGGTATCACCGCCCTCCACATCAAGATTCGTGCTACCGGTGGTAACGGTCCCAAGACCCCTGGTCCCGGTGCTCAATCCGCTCTCCGTGCTTTGGCCAGAGCTGGTATGAGAATCGGCCGTATCGAAGACGTTACCCCCATTCCTACCGATAGTACTCGCAGAAAGGGTGGTCGTCGTGGTCGCCGTTTGTAAATCTTTTCATTTGCACATTCACGCCTTGTGTGTTGCAATTCGAATAAATCGTCTATTCAACCTCTCAACCTGAGTCCACCTTTCAGCCCAATCCAATTCAACCCAACCCACTGCGCTTGCATTTGAGTCGATCCCGTGAAGACACCCCGTTCCCCGTCAACATAAGCATTGGCATTGGCATTGGCTCGATGTAATGATTTATTTCTACATTCCAAAACTTTTCATTAACATTAACAAATGTTATACATATACATATACATATACATCGGTGAGAACTCGGGTGAGAAAGAAAGGAACAACCTATGTATAACTGAAAGAGTTGCAAGAAAAAAAGGGGTTCGCAACTGGTGGCCTCTAATGAAATGTCCTGAAGATCTTATTTCTTCAGGATGCTGGATATACTAAAGCTCGACTTGATCGCGTCCAACGATCCGTTGGATTTCATTTGTCCTAGCTTGCGGGGTAGATTGAGTCCAGGCTTCCGGCCGTTGCCGGGTAAGGGTGGTGGGAGCCCGGGCAAACCGTTTGGCTTAGACCTATTAACATTGAGCAGTGAGCCTGGTCCAATATTCCCGCTGGGTGCGATGGAGTATCTGGAACGTGAGGCATCACTACCGTTCGATGGCTGAGCTGGTAATTCCGAGCCGCTTTCCGTAGACACGTTCAATCCGATGGATTGTCTGTTCTTGCCAAGTGCGATCTTTCTCTTTTTTTTGGAGGCGGGATCGGCTGGTGTTTCTTGTAGCGCTGGCCGAACTTTCGGTGGGCAGTGTTTGTCTCTTTCGGTTGAAAGAGATCTTCTTTTTCAAATTCAGCTGTGGTGGCTGCGAGGTTTCTGATGAGACAAGTTCTGTGATTTGTTCCAAAGAGGGCTCCTCAGCAGCGGGTTTCTTCTTGCGTATCAGGGGTTTCTTGATGCTGATGGTTTTCTTCACAGGCTTATCCTCAGCGTCACTGAGTGGTGGAAGCTCCTCTGGAAGTGTTTCCGGTTCATCCATGTCAACCTCTGGGATGTCGACAACAACTGGAAGCTCAATATTTGCCTTGTTCGCCTTCTTTTTGGTTTGTTTGGGCGAGGGTAGGGAAGCAGCGGGAGAGGATTTCGCGACTTCCTTCTTGGTAGATTTGCTCAATTCCGGAGAATCCTTCATCTTTGCTGAGGCACCCGAGTTCTTGGTAACTCGTTTGTTACCCTTCTTGGGTGGTTGTTCCTCAGGCTCGGACTCGCTTGAATCTTCAACCACGATATTCTTGGGGATGACGGAAGCTCTTACTTGCTTGCGAGTCTGCTTGGGGCGTACAGCATTAGTGATTTTTTCGTCAGAGCTTCCTCCAGATTCAGGCGCTTCGATGATATCATCATCTACAGCCTTGGCCGCACCACGGTTGTTTGCTCGCTTTTGCTTAGCAAGTGTAGTTTGGCCTGCCGATTTCTCTTGAATTGTCTTTTCCAAAGACTTGATCTGCATTTCAAACTGACGACGCTCATCGTTCCAATCTGCTGACTTTTCCTGTAACTTCAGCTGCGTGTCTGTGGCCAAATCCATAGCTTTCACCAACTTGTCTTTCATTTTCTGGAACCTCTCCTCCACTTTACTGCTACCCTGTTGGGCAGCAATGTGGAACTCTTCATTGGTTTTAGCCATCGCCTCAGCATTATCATACTTCAGTCCTAGCTCCTTGATCTGATGAAGCAAATCCTTCCTCTCAGATGTCCAGCGCTCTTCTTTAAGACGATGCTCGGCCACAATGAGGTCGCTCTTGGCCTTTGCTGCACCCAGTTCTCTCTACGAAATATGGATTAATTTCAGCAACACTAGTGATAAAGTGAAAAGAAGACTTACGTTGACGGCTTCGATTCGATTGGTCATTTCGTTTCTTTGTTTCTCGAATGAATTCTGCTCCGACTTCATCTCAGCACGCAACTTCTTAATGGTTTGTTCAAGGTCGGTGATCTTCTGGACGAACCCTTCGGATTCCTGGCTATCGCTATTCTTCTCGAGAAGCCATTTCTTACGTTCCTTCTCAATTTTGACGGACTCCTTTTCTAAGAGCGCCTCAAGATTGGCGTTCTCCTTTTCAAGGCTCTTCATTTTGAGAGACTGATTCTCGACCTTCTTTCTCTCATCCTCTAGTTTTTCTTCTAGCTCGACCTTCTCCTTTTGGAGTTTTTGTGCTCTCTTGGTTTCCGAAGTAAGTTTTTCCAGAATCTGGCTATGGGTATCTTTCAAATCGTCATAAGTGGCGCGAAGGGTCTTAAGGATCTCTTCGGTAGACACTTCCTTCAATTCTAGCGCCTTGAGAGATCTCTGGGACTCTTCGTGATCCATTGACACCTCGTCGTACTCATTCTAATGATCAATTTTGGTGAGAATTAGCCTTACATGAGTTACATCGCTTTCTACTCACCTGGAGTAATGTCAGCTGCAGTTCAAAATCAGAGCATTTCACCATCAATGAATCACGTTCATCAGTAACAAGGGCTAGTCGAATATCGTTAATCATCCATTCGCACATTAGCCGAAAATTACTATTGCTTACACAAATTGACCCGAACTCTACGGATTTCTTCCTTTAGCGTGACAAGTTCGGTGGACATCATGGTCGAGTTCAATTTGGCATCCATGATCAGCATGTTTTCATTGGCTTGCAGCTAAGGAGAGCAAGAAATTAATAAAACTCTTTGAACATCCTCCTGCGACATCAACTGCATTCGCGTCCTTTACCTCAGCGTATTGTTCCTCAAGCTCTGAGCAATTTTGTGCCAACTCCTGTATCTGCTCCTCAAGAGATTCATTTTTGCCTTGCGACTCTTGGAGTAAAGTCTCCTGTTGACGCAACAATCCGAATTGGGCCTCGTATTCAACCTAAAGTAATATCTATGAGTGACTCATACTAACAAATCTTGGCACGATCCCCATGAAAGCATACCTGAATCTTTTTAAGCTCGGCCTTATATTGTTTTGCTCTTCTTTCAAGCTGAGTCACTCTGCGGTCGATCTTGTTGGGTTTCTATACGAAGAGAACTCAAGATGAGTATCGAAGCACAAGTAAAAGACCGGAGTATTGGTGGGCGAAATATTACCTCACGTAATTTCATTTTTCTTAGAACCTCTGCGAATTCCAAAAGCTCGATAGTGTCACGACTGAGCTGCTTCTCGTTTGCCTGACGAAAGGATGAGTAAAAGTGATAATAATAACATTGAACAAGGATATCTACCTCTACGTTAAAGACAAACAAACTCTTGCAATTTCCGGAATAGAAATCTACGGAGCGGATGAAAGGGTTGGTCAATTGGAAAAAGTGGAGGATTTTCAATGTTGAGATTCAAACCTGAGGTAAGCAAAGTGAAATACGTGTCATCGTATGGCAAAGGACCGACGAATGATCCGGATGTCAACTGAGTGGTGAATTTTCCTAAGATATTTTGTCAATGCCAGTTATTTACAAGTAGATGAAACGGAGGCTTTCATACTCATCAAGTAGAATGATTTGGATACTCCGCTAATGGCAGAGCTGATTGGAGTTTCCTTGGTCATGATCGAGTCTAATGGGATATAGCGAGGGACTCCCATATCAATCTGTACAGTGGTTTTAGTAAACACAGCCACAGAACGCCGATATAAAGAATGAGGACAACTAACCAGATAAAAGGTACCAGAGGTTGGATCAACGCCGGAAGTTTCAAATCGGATGGCAAGTACAAACGGCAGTGTGCAGCCTTCACGTAGCAGTGAGTCATCTCGCCTCTACCCCCACATGGATGGATATAACAATGTTACCTTGATCAAGTTTTTCTTGTATCTCGTCAAAAGATTCAATCTTGGTGAGAAATGGATCGACGCCATGGTTCAAAAGATCAGCTGTGTGTATATGGTTCAGATAAGTCCACGTTCAACAGAGCATACTAGAGATGATAAATTTACCGGTGACTGAGCGCTCGGTTTGTAAGTCTACGCATTTGCTGTCGGTGACCCCCAGATAGCTAAAAATCAATCGCTTTAGTTATATCTATGATGACGCGAGAAAAGCAACAGCTGCTTACGCGTAGGAGATGGACATATTCTTGTGATCTTTGAGATCCTGTCTCTTTAAAGTTTCCATGAAAGGGGCCAGCACTTTCATTCTAGAGGTTTTCGAATAATGTCAGCCTCATTTTCATCACTACGCAAAGAAATGAATCCAAGGTACCTATCATAAGTGGTGTTTTTACCCATTCTGATAACACGAAACAGCCATCAGTAAAAGCGGTGAGAACATGAAGACCTGCAAAATACTGACCCAATACCCATGTTGAACACTATGGAATCGCCACCTGAAAAGTTTCCAAGTTAGTAGAACGCCGATTGGGTAGTGCTCAAGGTATACCTACCATTGATCGAGAATTGAATGTTCTCCTCTATTCTGCTATCACTAAAGGCTTCGAGCTTTTGGGAGTTATAACAGCGATCGAAATACAGTCTCCGTCTAAGCAAACAGTAAGCAAATAAAGTCCAGTGACACATACCAACAAAGGGGACTTACGTTTCAGGGGGGCCAAACGCGCCTTCTGTTTGGATGAAGAGGTTTAGTATGAGGCTAACAGATACTGTCACAAAGCTTCGCTGAACCTTTCTCGAGAGTCAAAACTAGATATTTGTTATTTTCGCTGCAGGCGAGTACATCCCCGACCTTTGCAGGCTCGGTGGGTGTGGAATTGGGATGTAGTTGCACCAGTACATTGACATTGCCAATTATACAGGCCATTTTGGAGTCCGTGGTGAGGGAAGAAACGAAGATAGGGATGGTGTTTCTGTTGCTTTCAAAATAAGCTATTCTTGATATTGAAAGTTTAAACGCTGAGGTGACTTCGAGTTTATTGTTTTTTGTTTACAGTATGAAAGTATCGAATTAAATTCCATTTGAAGGATTCAACAACTAGAGGGGGCATTTTATTTGTTTATTGGCAGCGTCCAATCAAATTCACACCCTTGTCCTATTCGCAAGCCTCAGCATTTATTCAACTTCGTTGAAGCTGCGCATCCTGGGTTAGGGGAGCCTCAAATCAACATTGGTTGATTGTTCTGAAAAGGATCATAAAACTTTTAATACATCTGTGCTCATAACACGACCTTTTCTCTTACCGCCACGGTTGGTTTCACGATAGCAGAATGGTAGAGTTCTTCAAAGTGGCGTATATGGAATAGGTTGAATACGTTACTCACGTGTCGCTGTTATATAGGAAAAGCAAGCCCCTGTCAAGCACGCAAAAGTAATCAAGGTTCTTGGCCGTACAGGCTCCCGTGGTGGAGTCACTCAGGTGCGCGTTGAATTCATGGATGACACCTCTCGCTCCATCATTCGCAACGTCAAGGGCCCAGTTCGTGAGAACGATATCCTAGTGCTGATGGAATCCGAGCGTGAAGCCAGACGCCTTCGCTAGAACTGTAACCTATATATACAGTAGTAATCTATATATGCAGCAATAAACCATCCCACTGTAATGCTAATTGATGGATTCCAAGCACTTGTTCATTAGATTCAAGTAAACGTGACTTTAAATTACATTACAATCGACTCGGAATATCTAGGTGGTGACGATGATGATGTGTGAGGATGATACGGGTGATGATACGGGTGATGATACGGGTATTGTGGGTTGGGTTGATGAATGTGTTGATGGATAATCTGACTGCGGATGATGAAGGATGGATAATCTGACTGTGCATGTGACCTTGGGAAACTATCACGAGGCTTTGGCAGAGTGCTGGGCAAAAAGCGCTAGGGCTTGCTCGAAGATGACAAACATACCCGCTGATTGTAATGAGGTCCAGAAGACTCGAGGAGCCAGACCTCTGAACAACCCGCTTATGCCTTCCTGCTTGTAGTTCCAACGGAGTCCGTCAATGATTCCGGTGTAGTATTTGTGTGGCGCTCCGGATTTCTCTTTTCTAGGATCCCATAGTTCATCTCTTATCTAGCCTAACATTAATCAAGTGTATCGTCGACGAGATATTGGATATCACTTACTGGCTTCTTGACTTGAGTCTGCAATATGGTCTTCATGACATCTGTAACAGTTTCCTTTAGCCAACCTCCTTAATTATGACGAAAATCATCAACCTACCTAGAGGTGTGGTGATTGCTCCTGCTGCTCCTCCGGCCAGGCCACCGATCAACAATTCCGTGACGAACGACATATGGCCGTCCGCACTTCGTGAAATTGCCATCACCTTCAGCTTCTCTAGGTAACAATCGGGTCAGTTGTGCATTCGTTGTGTGGCTCATATAATAGAAATACCGTAGAATGCGAATTGAAGAGCGGAAAAAGGAACATCTCTAAGAATGGTAGCTTTGTAGCCATTGTAAAGAGCTCCGGGGCCATCGTATTTCAATATCTAGTGGTGTGAAGGTTAATTTGTTGACCGCGAGATTTAGCCACAATAAAGAACTATATATACCATTTTCAATGCATGCAAGGTGCCCTTGTAGTTATATCCGCTCACAAAATGAGGGTTGTTATATCTTCCTTGCAATTGCATTCGTGTTTTCAAAACCTAATCTCGGGTGAGCACCCACCTATTAATGAATTGAAAAGCATAGAGATTACCTCAGAGGGAACGAATACAATAGATGCGGCAAGGTCACCGAGCGAACCTACCAAGACAACAAATTACTTGACAATTCCCATCGTTGAATCTAACAAATACATGTGTTACCAGCAGCTAAATGAACTGCAGTGTCGGGGATTCCGTAGGCGATACCATTACGTTTCACAAACTCGTACGTTCCGAAGTATATCATAGTGCCAGGAACTACATGACAGCAAATCAATTATTTGAGCCAACAAACTAGAAACAATAAGGAATTACTTGAACCGCCCATAGCAGGAGCAAGCCCGCCATAGAGCCCACGAACAACCCCCTCTTCACGAAGAATGGTGCGGTATGCTTGAATCATGTTGGTATATTTGAAGGGGTATGGTTGACCTTGGAGCCTCGTCTTCACCGTATCAACACTAAAACAAGTCATGTTCGTCAGATATTCAAGGGTCACGGGTGCGGAACACTCTAGTATACCTATGCATCACGAAATCGCCCATACTACCCCCCAAGCCTCCAGCAACAATTGACTATGGTTGATGAAAGAAAGAGAAAGGTTATTCTGGTGGCGGCATGGAAGCGAACGCAAATAACGGTACATGAAGATATGGAGGATATGTCGACTCGGTAGCTTTTGACGAATGGCCCATGTTTGACTAAACTGAGAGGCTGGGTGTAAGCTCGAGCCGAGAATTCACAGGAGAATGCAGTTTCACCCACCAAACGATTATTATCTAGCAACCACGAGTAATAGAACTTTTAACGAGTGATTTGTAAAATCTTTCCCAATTCCGATGGTAAATTTAAGTTAGTCGTGATGATTGAACGATACCGCATGTGGAATAACTCACCGGTTCGACCAACCATGGTTGGATGGAGCGAAATTACCAAATATTCCGCGGATTGAGTCCGCAGCGGCCAACCAATTGCCCGTGTAGCGTTCGGGCCTTCCTATGGAGCCGGTCTAAGATGAAGAGTAGTGGAAGTAGGATTAGGGCCGGAGCAGTGAATGTAGGATAGTCATTGGAGAGTGACAGCGATCTTTGCAGGAGACACGTTGCTCCCTATCTGGTTTCACCATTGACCCATGACAAACCATGCGCGCGTACATATCTTCCTGCAAGTGCTCAATAGCTCTAAACAAACACCGTTTTGGATTCCCTCGTATAAAAGCGTGGTGGTTTTCCCACTTCACCTCATCGTGTTCATCGACCCTAAAGTTCTCTAAACTCTTAACCCTCTAACCATGCAACCTTTAGCCCTAAATCTTTTTGCTCTAATTTCTCTGGGATTCTACAACCCCGTAGTCTTAGGACTACCTAGCAGTTTGTCGTTCACCAACCCGCAAGAGCCTGCTATGATGGATGTTAGCCCCGGCGATTCAGCCCAGCTCCAACCAAGTGAGCCCTCGAGCATCATGACGCTAAATCAGAAGCTATTCAACCAAATGGATCAACTGAAGTTCCCTGGTGACGGCTCCAATGGACAGATTTGGGCTTCCCCCCATGCCTACCAGCCAGCTTCGCAATTTACGCAGGATGAAAAGGGTGCCGTTGGTGGAAAGAGCGAGTCCGCTGAGTCATATGGCGATTCGATTCGCACCAAATTCCAGCAGAAGATGAGCTCGGTGTTAGATCAAGCCGCAGAGACACTGAACAAAAAGTTGGACGGCTTTGCCAGTACTGATCCGGCGAGTACTCCGCCTAAAACGTAGTCTTGCGCACGCAGTATTGAAAAATGAACACGGTCTAGAGAATACTATGAAGGTCTAACTTATTTAACTTAAACTAATTTAATAAATTGTGGTGTGTACAGTAATGTGAACCTCCTTGGTGCATTTGACGTTATCTGATGGAACTCGTACTGCAACTAACAATGTGATGTTTATATATATGAGTTGAGTCGACGTTGGCTGACTGGAATGAATTGAGAAATGCGAATGTGTGGGGAAGATGGCTGAAAGTATCGGAATCTGGATACCTATAGGAGCTCAAATGAACAGGCTAAAACTTCACTTCGAAGGAAGTTCCACAACCACAGCCGGAAACAGCATGGGGGTTGTTCTTGACCTTGAAAGTGGAGCCTATAAGCTCCTCGCTGAAGTCAATTTCCGAACCCGAGATTAACCCCAAGGATATGGTGTCCACCACAATTTTACCGCCATCACGGTCAAATATACTATGCAGTATGGTTAGTATCATAAACAGCCACGAATGGAAAGGTGTCAACACATACACGTCCTCCTCCGGATCAACCTTGTCCGTCAGATCAAGAAGGTACTGAAATCCGTGACAACCTCCGGACTCCACTGTAATACGTAAGGCTTGGTTTGGGCTATTATCACGCTTAGCCATGTACTTTAACCTCTATGAAGGATATTAAAGTTAGTGGGGAATGAGGGCTCATGGCACATAGGATAAAATATCATACATTTGCCGCGGCCTCGGTGACTTCAAGAGACAAAACGTTACCGTCGTCATCCTTTACTACCTTGCTTGCATTTGTGGAGTATTGATAGTAGTGAGCATGCTTATATAAGGCACTATAGCCAAGTCTGTTCAGACTGCTGCCTCTAGTGAATACCAACTTGGGGAGATTGGAAAGGAAAGACATCTTCAGTAACCAGTAAAAACTTTGGGATGCCTTTATAGGTTCAATCGATCATGCCTAGTATTACTAATTTATCAAAGATGCCGATGATTTATGAAATCATACTGAATCATTCACTCAACCCTAACCCTTATTCATTACTAATCCCCACAGTGTAGCAAGATCTCGGATTTCGGCATATATGATATACAAGAATGAATTGAATTCTGTGGCGAGAAAGACTGGGAAAATGATCAACCTATCTGCTCAGAAAGTACTTGACAGCTAGAGATTGTGTGGTGTGTAACAGATTTCCATATGCTCATTTTGGCTCTTGATGCACTAACCATTGTTTATCAGTTTCTGTGAGGGATGTATTGCCAAATTCATCGGATCGTCAGGTGATGGCCACCATTATATAAGTTATTTCCACGTTTACTCGCTCCTTACAGCTGTTTGTACCATTCCCTCCTTTTCGGTCACTTGAAAAACTTGGAAGCTCAGTATGTTTCATGTCAATAGATCTTTGCGCACTCTCTCCAGAATCTCTCTTGCAAATACCGCCACTCGTCGGTACAGCTCCAGAATCCACGAGATAGTTGCTAACGAGCTCCAAGCTACCAGGGATGCTGGAACTTTCAAGAGCGAACGTGTCATCACCACTCCACAACGCAGCACCATTCGCGTGCAAGATCCCAACAACCAAAGCGCTACCACACCTCAGATCAATATGTGTGCTAACAACTACTTGGGACTTTCCGACCACCCCGCAGTCGTTGCCCGTGCTAAGGAGTATCTTGACACTCATGGTGCCGGTCTCTCCTCCGTACGCTTTATCTGTGGAACCCAGGATATCCACAAGAAACTCGAGAAGCAGATCAGCGACTTTTACGGAACAGAGGATACGATTCTCTATGCTTCCTGCTTTGATGCCAACGGTGGTATCTTCGAGGTTTTGTTGAACGAGCAAGATGCCATCATCAGTGATGCGCTAAACCACGCATCGATCATTGATGGTGTACGTCTCTGCAAAGCTAAGAGATTCAGATACCAGAATTGTGACGTAGAAGGTAAGTTGGATCACATCCACTATATGTGATTCTCGCCATTCCATGCTAACATAAAGTTCAGATCTGGAAAAACAGTTGCAAGCGGCCGATAGCCAAGGTGCCAGATTGAAGATGATCGCAACCGGTACGTACCATCAAGGATATCCGATAGATTGTGGTATATATGGCTCATGCTCTTCCTTATCCCAACAGACGGTGTTTTCTCTATGGACGGTAAAATCGCCCCATTGGATAAGATCTGTGATATCGCCGAGAAATACGATGCCGTCCTCTTTGTGGACGATTGCCACGCGACTGGCTTTTTGGGCAAAACTGGTCGAGGCACCCCCGAGTACTTTGGCGTTCAAGATCGTGTGCACATCGTGAACTCCACTCTAGGCAAGGCTCTTGGTGGAGCAGCTGGTGGTTATACCACCTCTACTGCTGATATCATTTCCCTACTTCGTAACCGTAGTCGTCCTTACCTCTTCTCCAACTCATTGCCCTCCCCAGTGGTTGGAGCCGCTTCCGCCGCTATTCAGCTCGTCGATGAAGGAAAGGCCGGGTTAGATCACCTCTGGGCTAATACTCATCTTTTCCGTGGCAAGCTCAAGGCTGCTGGATTCACTGTCAACGGGGATAACCATCCCATCACCCCAGTAATGTTGGGTGACGCCCGTTTGGCAGCCGAGTTCGCTGATGAAATGCTTCAAAAGGGCATCTATGTTGTCGGCTTCTCGTACCCTGTAGTCCCCAAGGGACAGGCTCGTATCCGTGTTCAATTGTCTGCTGCCCATACCACCGAAGAAGTTGAGAAGGCCGCCGATGCATTCATTGAGATTGGACGCAGACGCGGTGTGATCCCTTCAGCGAACAAGTTGTAAATTTAATGTTAAGTGCGCAGTGATAGAGAAGTAGGATGATTGTATAAATGCTTAGAGTATGTTGATCTAAATCAGTCAACAATACAGAATTGATAAGTTTGGCAATTAAACCACTGAACAAACAAACTTCTGTTTATGTAATCATGTTCGCCTTCCGTTGTCTCTTCATGGATGACTTTGAATGCTTTAATGAACGCTCATTGCCTTGATTTACGATTGCTGAGGGCTTGAGTGCTATTTACCACGAATACAGCATTGGTTAGGCGCAATTATTCAATATAGAGGGTTGGCCAGTAATCGCAAAAGAATCCACTTTGTAAAGCAGGTCAAAATCATCCAAACGTAAGACGGATCACAAAAAGAAAAGTTCCACGGACCTAGTCCAACGGCTTATAAGCGGAAGGTATCTCTACATGCCATTGCCAAACTCTTGCTTTTCTTCTACTTTTCCCTTTCAACCGCAGGCTAGTATATCGGATTCTACTCACTAGGGCAAATGCTACTGTAGGCCTTGGCTGACTGATCTCTTACTACGTATTTCTGGGTCTCCTCGATTTGAGCGTTTACTCAGACAACATGACATCCAACTACGTTGATCCAACCTTCGACTTCTCCAGTGATGTATCTTCACCTCTGACGAACCCTGGTGTATCTCCATTTCCACCTCTGAACTCCCTCCCCGCTCATAAGTTTAGTATAGATGTGGAACCATCCTTGCTCAACCTTGGTAATCTCTCGTTCGTATGTTACTCAGTGCGTGAGCTGGATACTAACAAACTCGAAGATATATCAGGGTTTCAATCCACGGACGGCGAGGCTATGTGGCCCATATCACCCGAGTTGCATGGGGATGGCTTGTTCTTTACCTATGTGCCAAGAGATGTTGCTCTTGAAAGCCCAAATGGATACCCACCCTTGAAAAATCAACGAGATCTGACCTTGTGTACCACCTCAAGCCTGGAGAACAGCGGATTCCATAGCATGTGTTACGATCAATTGATCCAACATGAGGAGTGTACGCATAAACATGCCAACTATCCTGAAGCAGGCCCGTTTATTTGCTTGGACCAGGCATGGTTGGAGGCCAACTATTCGCAGCCTTATTTCCAGCGAGTCGCGTCAACCCGGCGTCCGTCAGAGCCATTTGAAAGAAAATGTCTCAAATTTCGCAAGGAGCGTAAGAGGCTTCGAAAAGAAGGAAAGCCGGGAACTAAGAAAGAGGAGGCGGAAGAGAACACATGCGAATTCTGCAAGCGCTCCTTTAAGCGCAAGCACGATTTGCTACGTCACACCAGATTACATACCGGGGAGAAGCCGTTCCCGTGTCCACAGTGCGATCTCGCTTTCTCAAGAACCGACACGCTACGACGGCATTTACGACAGTCCCACCAGTCCCCCGATCACCCTATTGTTTTCTTCGCTTGAACAGCAGAAAAGGTACCGTTTCCATGTATTTATGATGGTATACCAATGATACTACAATACTACTTCCTTGAAACTGTAAAAATCCACGCTAAATAAAGCAATCTCGTCAATAGAATCACCCAAGCGCATCTGCTTATCCCGTGATCAACAATGCTGAGGATGATGGCCGCGATTCTTAGAATCCGAGCCTTGAAAGCAGTCCGAGCATCTCCATAAATGGTCAATTCCTCAGATCAGGAATCCATCAGGAATCCATCAGGAATCCGAAATTTCGCTAACGTTTCGTGGTGCCGACCGAGCAAGTCACGTGGCGTCGGGGCGGGGAGGCAGAACTGGAGGGGAAAGCCGTGTGAAACTTGTCTTGAATTCGTGTGGTGAGTAGATCAAAATACAAAGGCATTTTATCTTCGAACACAAACCAAATTGATTGGTGTAGCATCAACGAGTTGTGCTCAAAACCTTGTAAGATACAGCTGGTTGTGGCCTTTGTGTTCTGGCTGCCATGTGTCCACTTGAGAAAAGAAAGACTCTCGAAAGCCTTTATCCTACGCGACCGTGCTTTGATGATTCGCTCACCGTCCATTGACAAAGGTCGAGATATCGATCTATGTGCTGGAGAATTACGAGTATTCCAGGCGAAACCCCTGTGAACAAAGGCCAATGTCTTGGTTACTAGGCATTTGGTGAGCAGTCCAGCCTAGGAGGTTCTATAAAAAGAGCGTTTCCGAACCGATATTCCACATCATGAAGCGCTACAATCACCAACACGAGTACACGAGCGAGATGCGGGACAAAGCATCCGCCTTTGAGATCCGTGGAGGGGACTATTTCGACCCAAAAGACATTCCCCATTTTGTGCTGAAGCTTTACAGGTGAGTGGGTTCTCGGATGCTGGACGTTGATCACAGCCATTAATGAGCAATCATAGAATCTTGGAAGAAGACAGATACATTTCGTACATTCGGTGGAGCGACTCCGGCGATAGTTTCATCATCCCCGATGGCCCACTTCTCGCCGCAGTGGTACTACCGAACTTCTACAAATCCTCTACTTTCACTTCCTTCGTCCGACAGCTCAATGTAAGTGTGATCAGGTCGATATCCGGGCACAATGAGATACTGACTCTCCACTTAGATCTACGGCTTTCGAAGAATCACTGATGCCCGAAAAGCAAAGAACCCGCCTAGCCAATTGACCTCCGCCTTCGCACATCCATACTTCAGCCGGGGAAAGGTATCCAAGCTACATTTGATCAAGCGGAAAGTAAAGAGAAGTCAGAGATCAAAATCGAGAGACACATCTGAATCTTCCAATGCCTCCGCATCCACCTCCACCTCCGTTGACAGCATGCCATCAGGCGTAAATGGTCGACTGGAATGCCCTTCTAGTGACGCCGAGAGTCTAAATGACAACGGTTAGTTGGGGTATGAACCTTTGTCTTGATCCTGATATTCATCGAGTGTTTAGATCATCCAGAAAGTTGTAACAAATGCAACAGCTTACGTGAGGAGGTGCAACTATTGAGACATCTTTTGCGTCGCTACCAGCACATGGATGTGTCAGGAGTACAGGAGCCACTGCCCTACACCCTGCCGGTGGGATACGAGGGCACCATGGACTGTGTGCGATCGGCTGAGTTTCCCATATATTCTGAGGCCAACACGCTCAAACTGCCCAACTGGTCCGCAGAATTTCCGATTCCAGAAAATACCGGATACGATGTGACGCCAACGTTCTTTTGTTCAGAAAATCCGGTGCACAATTACGACGTATCCATCACGAGCACCCATTGGAGTTCGCCAACAAATGAGTTGGGCTATGTTGACCAGCTTCCGTCGCTATCGGTCTCCTCCGGATGGGATACCGAGAATCACGAAGCCAAGCAGTTCAACATCCAGCTGAGCTGCTGAAGTCTGTCTGGGAATCACGACGCCAACCACTTCGACATCCCGCTGAGCCTTTGGGCTTATTGCCGAAATCATATCAACCCCCAGCCCTCACTCCCTTCCCTTCAACCTTCGCCCCGTTCATCTCCTCGCATACTGAACATCATCTGACCAGTCCTATGTATTTTACGCTCACAATAATCCACGGGCTCTCCACGTGCTGTTGCATATAATATATTCATCTGCTATGGCCATGTATTGGCATGAATAAATATCATTGGCCATACCAGGCGATTCACCGTTCAACTGAGGATATAGGGTATGGTGTACGCCACGTGGTGCCATCCCTAGGGCATAGATGGGCAGTTGATACCAAGCTTATGTGCAGTGTCGTCTCAGCATCAGTCACATTATATGCTTTCTATCAGCAACTTATTGGCGCATGCACATCCTCTACTGGAAGATTGTTCACTCGCGGTGTAGTTTATTTGGATGCCAATATACGCACAGACTGGCTTCCAAGATGGAGCCGTATACACAATGATCAGCCTTTGCTTCACTCTTGCACAACGCGAATGACGATCTTGCCACGGGCACGGTGCGAAGCGGATTTGTCAAACGCCTGGAGAACTGACTCGGGCGAAAAATCATAAACAGAGTCGATGACGGGCTGGAATCCGTTTTCATCCACCAAGCAGTGCGTCACTTGCTTCAAGACCTTGCCCGAGGGAGTAGCAGTGAACAGGTGCAGACTCGGGCCCGATCGAATCCAGGAGTAAGCCGATTGCAACAAATAGTGTGACCCACTCAGGGCTAGATTGACGAGGGAATCCATAGCATGATCCTTGGAAACAATCCGGACAAACACCCCCTTGCGTTTGACAAGTGTTTGTTCGTGAGCCCACAACTCTTCGTATGTGCCTGCACAATCGAGCACAATATCAAAGTCCTGCTGCGTGTATTGCTCATAGACCTTGGTTGTTTCATAATCGACCACTTCATCTGCGCCCAGTGACTTGACAAATTCTGCGTTGCGACTCGAACACACTGCCACAACTGTTGCTCCAAAGGCCTTTGCAAGCTGTACTGCCGCCGTTCCTATTCGAGGGGGAGGGTTGAGGAGGTGAGGAGGTGGGAAGGTGACGGCCAAGAGAAAACTGTTAGAAAAGCCTCAACATACCCGTGCCGCCACTAGCACCGTTGATTAGGACCTTGTCGCCCTTCTTCATCTTGCCGCGGATGACGAGCGCTTCCCAGATAGTCACTGAGGCCAATGGTATTGCTGCCGCTTGATCGAAACTCAGGCGGTCCGGCTTATGATTAACCAACGACACGTCGACATTCACATATTCACGCAATGCACCCGGCCCGTTGCGGAAATGTAAGAATGCCATGACTGCATCGCCAACCTTGAAGGGCTCGACTTCGTGATCGGACGTGGCAGTTTGTGTTTCGACACTACTACCAACCGCAACTATGGTGCCGGCCACGTCAAGTCCTGGCGTCATGGGGAGGCGTAAAACAAGCTTAGCTGCTCCGCCGGACATCAACTTCCAGTCAACCGGGTTCAGTGCAGCCGAATGCACCTTGATGAGGACCTCGTGTGGCTTCGGGGGTAAAACAGGTATATCGGTCTTGAGTTCCAACACATCCTTTGGACTACCAAAAGCGCTGTACACAAACGCTTTCTGGGTCTCCGGTATATCGGTCATGTTTTTTGGTTGTTGGGAGGTAGGATGAGGATTCACAGTGTGAACCAGATCAATATATTCTATGCTGCGGAAATCGGTCCTAAATATTCTTGGCCTTTACGTCAATATCCCTGGTAACTGGATGGATGGCCTAATTTAAAAAACTTCTAATTATAAGTGTGCCAAGATTCTTGGCCATGTAGCCTAATGTCTGCTTGGCTGCAACACTTTTGGCTTCAACCATTGAAAGTATCACCTAAGATTGTTCCATTGAGTTTCTAGAAGTTGCTGCAAAGCAATCAAGGAATTAACCATGCCTGTTAGTTGCATAGCCATGTCCTGAGTAAATAGTATTGGTCTTAATAACATGCCAGTTATGATCTGTAGCTGTTGTAAAGATTTGTAATTCCACCTAAGTATTCATCTAACCTGGTCACTTAGATCATTACCTACAGATTCTAGAGAATACTGACCAAATTCTTTGTTGGGATTTACTTGGAATTTTTTCACTAAAATATCAGGTATCCAGAACATGAAAATTAGATAAGTTGTCCAAACAACCCCACACTTTGCACACATGTTCTTGGGACTTTTCTCAGTCTATTCTACATGTTTATTATGCCAAGACCATGTAAAAGTATAAATACTACTTCACATTCAATCAATTATCAAGTGGAACCACATAATCTACTTGTTCTCCCAATCACTTCCAAAATCTCCAAGACTCTTACAATAGTAGCAAATGCTTGCTTTGGTAGAGCTCTGGTAGGCTATGTGGTGCTACTCAAGGCTCCCTATGAGAAATTATTGTGATGATGCCATCAAAAGGCCATCACAGATTCTAAGTCCTGTGACTAAGAGGTACTTATTCCATCAGCACACCATGCAAAGACTATCAAAAAATATTTGCACCCCAGATATCATAAAAACTTAGTCAAAATTTCTCATCACAACAATACAAAAGTGGCTTTTGATTGGTTCTCTGCCAATTTTCTCACTTTCTGATCCCAGGCACTCTATCTCCTCCTACATTTGTGTGCATTGATTGGCTATTGATTCTTTTTCACACTTCTCAATACCTGACTCCATCATTTCTCTTATTTTTCATGCATACAAATTTATCTATTTCCATTAATACTTCAGTTGTACCTCAATTGCCAATTGTATTGACCTATGCAAGTCCCTGTACCCTACACTAACATTCAGCCCAACCCCACACTCAACAAGTAACTCCATTAAAATCCACCACTCAATAAATATATCTGCTGCACTACTCTGTTTTCACAACTTTGGCGGGAACCCTACAGCTTTATGCCACTGTTCATTCACTGGTTCCCATATGTCCAGGTCTTCAGCCAGCACTGCAAGGTCTAGCTCCTCATCTGCCAGTCTTTGAAATAAGTCCTTGCAATATTCAAGTGCATTTTCTTGAGCACTGCTCTTGAAAAAGTGCTGCAACCTCTTGGTGTGCCTATTAATGTTCCAAAATTCCATCAAATGCATTGTGATAACCTTTTGAGTTCTTGATATTGCTACTTTGTCTGTCAGTGAGATCTCCACTCTGTCAACAATGGAGGATGTGGAGGCTGTGGTAGATAAATTGCCTTTCCCCACAAAGTCATCTATCTAACTGGAGTGTAGCTTAACTGGCTGCACTTCCAACTCTTGTGAAAATAGCTATTTTCTTGTTTATAATTCTTCTTGGCTATAATAGAGTTCAGTCTGTTCCAGGCTTACAGCGTTAATTGGTAAGAACTGCAGCTTTTTTCTTATGCTTCCCTGTCCCTGGCTTGGGTAGACTTTTTCCCCTTTACCTTTTCTTTTATCACTGCCAGGTCTTTCACTGCTACTTTGTCCAAGTGCCTCTTGTACTTGTGGTAAGTGTCTAGGAGATATTGGAAGTGATTAGGAGTACAAGTAGATTTTGTGGTTTTCACTTAATGATTTATTGAATGTAAAAGTAGTTTTATACTTTTACCTGGTCTTGGCATTACAAACATGTAGAATAGGCTGAGGAAGGTCCCAAGAACATGTGTGCAAAGTTTGGGGCTGTTTGGACAACTTTGAGAATTTTCATGTTCTGGGTACCTGGTATTTTGGTGAAAATATTTGGAGTAAATCCCAACAAGGAATTTGGTTGGTATTCTCTAGGATATGAAGGTAATGATCTAAGTGACTAAATTAGGTGAATATTTAGGTGGAATTACAAATTTTTACAACAGTATTGAACTACATTTTCTCCTTGATAAATGCTGCTCTGATGCATCTGTTTTGGCCTGCTTGCCCCTTGCTGGCACTCTGCAGGCATCCTGATGCATCTTTCCTGCTTGTTTTGAGCTCTCAGCCCATGCTGTGATGGGCTCTTGAGGAAACTGCTGGTTTTTGGCCATTGCACCCTTGTTCTTCTGCCTTTGAAAGTTTCTGCTATTCTTGAGATACTTTCTTGGCAAACCAATGCTGGCCCAAAAACTGTTTGCTTGTTTGAATCCAAGATAATGCTCATGGAGCAAGTCAAGCACATTCTGCTTGGCCTTGAGTTCCTGATGGTCCCAAGGTATGCCAGCCATAAGGTGTTTGCATGCTCGACTACTAATGGCCTCTTGAATATTACAGCTACTTGTATATTAGCCCACTCTTCATCATTGCACTCAATGGCTTCACAGATCTTCAATATCTTTTGATTTTTAGGCTTTGATATAAACACTCCATTTTCTCCCTCCCATGCTGTGATGGGTTTTTCTGTGGGCCTTATCTTTGGGCACTGTTGTTGTGCTTCAAACACTGTACATTGTTCCTCTGCTGTTACATTAGGAAATGGCTCAATTCTTGGCTGTGACATTGAGCTACTTGAGTTCCTTTGTTGCAGCAAAGATACTGCTTTCTCTACCTGAGATATTGATTTCTCTACAGCTTTTATTCACTCATCCTGTTTCTAGTCTATTTCCTGACTTCTCTAGGCCATTACATCTATCCTATCAGCCACTGCACCTAATTGCCTCATTAATGCTTTGGTATGAGCTGACAACATACCTGCTAATACAGGTAGTGATGATGTTATGACAGCCACTTGCTGGTCTGCAACTGAAGGTACTGCTTTTGCTACATTCTCATCTACCTCAGCAATATGGCCAGCTTGCAGCTCTGTAGAGATTCCAATTTGTCTACTTGACTGAGAGCCTGAGGAGTTTGCATTGTTCCCTTCAGTGGGCACACTGTCCACAGGGACTTTTTGAGTTGTAGTCCCACTAGTTGCACTGAATGCTAAAGCAAGCTGTTGTCCAACTGTTCTTCTGCTGCTGTCAGCAGTGGTGTTTAGTTGGGAATCAGACAACCTTGCTTTTTTTTTTGGCGGCATATATATGGAAGTGAGTCAAACCATATTGACAAAATAGTGATATAATAGCATTATGTTGCTGAGTGTCAAACTGTTTGCACCATGGACAAGACTAATTTGATTTAACACCATAAGAGAAGAGAAAAAAGACCATGTGGCTATTGTAGCAAGCCTCTCAGCCATGGAGCACACCAACTGCATAGGAAGTATTACAAGGATCACAGTCAGTGTTTTGACACACAAGTCATATTTGACCATTCACCAGTCACTGCTTTGTGAGTACTAAGTGTAGTACCCACTCTTTGCCCAAGAGTTCTCCCCAGAGTCCTACTCAAAGCTCCCCCTATATCCTCCCTATGATTCCCCCCGCATCCTCCCTCCTATTCCTGCTTCACTCCTAAAAGCCATTCAAGATACACCCACACCAAAGGATATCAATGCAGTGTTGGGATTCCTAGGATTAGCTGGCTACTATTGCAGCTTTGTCAAACACTTTGCAACAATAGCAGCCCCCTGTAAAAATTGACACAAAAAGGCCAGTGTTTTGTGTGGTTGGAGCCACAAAAGAGAGTTTTTGATCAGCTGAAACATTCCCTGACGTCACCACCAGTGTTACATTTTCCCAATTGGAATGTGAGATTCTTTATTAACTGTGATGGAAGTCTCACTGGTATGGGTGCTGTACTGGGACAAAACCACCAACCCAGCAAATTCCACCCAATTGGTTATGTGAGCAACTTGCTAAACAAGCACAATCATCACTACCCTATTACCAAGACAGAATGTCTGGTGTTTGTTTATTCAATTAAACAATTCCATACATACACACATGGTTGCCAATTCATGATAGTAATGGACCACAGCACACTGGTCTGGCTGATGAGAACTAAAGACTTTACCAGTTGACTAGCATGTTGGGCCCTCTGGCTACAAGAATACAACTTCAAAATAATTCATTGCGCTGGCAAGAAACACCAGGACACAGACTTCCTCAGTTGCTATCCTGTTTGCCAAGTATGTGTCAGCAATGACTACAAGGATGTAATCTGCTTTAACAGAAGGGGCAAGTACACCAAACATGCTATTAAAAACAAGCAGAGGAGAGACTTTGGAAGGAAATGGCTTCAGTACAAAGTACAAGAAAATTGATTATGGTTCCTCCTAGGACAGTTCAGAGTCAAGGTACCCCCAGTAACTGCCTGCAAATAAATCATACAAGAAAGACATATGTCATTAGGACATGCTACCCCCTAACAACATATATGATGTTAAGAAAGATGTTTTATTGGAAAAAAAGATGACCAACATCACCAATATGTTACAAAGATGCTTCACTTGCAAAAGATTTAACTGAAGTAATACAGGGACAACCACACCAACACCAGCTGACCTACCCTTCCACTGGGTAGGGATTGACTTTATTGGCCCCCATACAAAAACAAAGAAAGGAGGACAATACATAATAATTGCTACCAATTATTTCTCAAAGTGGGTAGAAGCCCAAGCCATCCGAAAAAAAGATCAGAGATGTTGTGTTGTATTATGATTAGTTTGGGGCTTGTTCTACAATGTAAAGGCTAATCAACAATATACAACAGCTTCCAGTATGCTAATACTGAAATAGTTTATTGGGAGTTTGATATACCAATAGAAGATATAACTTTCACTAATTTCCTCAATCTTAGGCTCAAAATATACTGTAGGCAGTGTTTATCACTTCTACAGCAGTGTTCTGACCTTCTGTCAACTAATGGGCTTATTTACTTTTATAGTAACTTTTCCTTATTTGGAAGTCACTTTCCTTTCTGAGAAAATATTTCCTAATATGGAAATTCTGAACTCCCTGTTAACCTAAAGGGGTGTGTTGTAGAAGTCTCTAAAGGGGTCTTTAGACCTAAAGGGGTGTCTAAAGGGGTGTCTTTAGAGTAAAGGGGCTTCTTGTAGTGGTCTCTAAAGTGGACTTTACACTAAAGGGGTGCCTAAAGGGGCTTCTTTAGAGTAAAGGGGTTTCTTAAAGGGGTCTCTAAAGGGGTCTTTAGACTAAAGGGGTGTCTTTAGAGTAAAGGGGTTTCTTAGAGGGGACTTTTCTGACAGAAAAGTGATAGTTTCTTGTAGAACTTAGATTGGATTCTTGTGAGCTTTGCAGTCTCTTTACTGACGTAGTACCAATCAAAGTCAGAATACTCAACAGTGCAAGTGATGCTGGGGAAGTCTTATAACCTTTAAACTTGTAATTGTAGTGTGGAGATTCTGGAAAGAGAGGCTCTCTCTTTATTTTTCAGCTGGGGAAGTTATATATATGAGAATTTTTGAAGGATCAAAGTTTTTGGGCGATTGCACAAGCAATACACGTGATACAAAGCTAAAATTTTGCGGTGGCGCAGATCGGACATAGGCACAGCACCTGTGAAAATATCACGTGATTTGATTGGCTGGTTCAAAAGTTACACGCAATCAAAGTCACCATAGTAATCCTAGCAATAAGGCATAGTATATATAATAGTTGGACTTTTCTGGTCATAACTCCTTAAGTACTGCTTCAAATGAGCTGAAACTTGAAACATGTGTTGGCTACTACGTGTTCTGTATGACATAATATTCTTGGGTGGATTGCTTGTCAGGGTCTGGAGCATTTGTTCATCAAAGTTGGAAATTCTTGATCTTTCACTTGTGTGTTACAATAGCAAAATGCAAAATAAAGAAATGAGTGCAATATTGGTTTAGAGATATTGTAGTAATGGAATACTTTCCATTACCACAGAGACAACAGCCCAACTCACTCTAGAATGCCTCATCTGCCAGCATGGATATCCTCGGATACTCCTGTCCAACAATGGTGGTCCCTCCCTGAACAACACCATGACCCATTTGTGCAAAATGATGGGCATGAAACAGGTCTTCACAGCTGCATATCACCCCCAGACTAATGGATTAGCCAAGAGGATGAACCAGACATGTTGCTGCATACCAGAGAAGTTTCACTGGGAACTTCCCCAGTCATGGGCCAAGCTGCTTCCACTGACACTCCCGGCAATGCGTACAATACAAAATAAAACAACAGGTTTCTCCCTGTACAAAGCTCTGTATGAACCAAGGCCCAAGTGGCATGAAAAAGCTGGATTGACAATGGAAGGTGTCCCCTTGACAACACATAACAACTATGTAGAAAGGTTGATACACTGTATTGCCCACCTATACAAAAAGTATTTGAAAATGTCAACAAGCACCTTCCCCCTCCACCCAAGAATGAGAAACTAAGATAAGGTGTGGTACAACCAAACTGTTGCAGGCCTCAAGTTTTGCCCACAATTTACACCCTGATGGATTGGCCCTTGCACCATTTTTAGTTTGGAACACAGACCAAAGTACACCATCACCCTGGGCAATAAGACAATCAACAACATAGCACCAGCCCATCTGAAACTGTTTCATGATGATCCACCAATCATCACTGAAACTAAAGTGTGATTAAACAGTTATCAGGACAAGGATAGAGGAAGACACGGGATATATACAAAGTTTATTAGAGGAGATTTTAGTTGATATAAGTACAAATGATATGTGCAAGGAAGTTTGCCTAAAGGGAGAACAAAAGAATGCATATGGAAAGAGCCAGAGTAAATAGCTCACCTGAAACTGGTGATACCATTCCCACCAGCAAGAATCAAGATGATATCAAAAACAAGACTGATCTGCAAGTGTTGAGAGATATGGTACAAGTATCACATGCAACAAGAGCCACCTATGAAGAGTTATTTGCCAGAGCAGTTATATTGATACAAGACACAATCAGAGAGGGACAAGACAAGTTACCTATGCCAGTACAAAGTATGGAGATACTACCCCAGAAGATTGTATACCAACTGAGAGGAGGTTCCATGATCATCAAGCAGAAGGATGCCGCACTGATTCCCGTATCCATACTGGACACAGTCAGACAGAAGATGCAAGGAATCAACTGTCATATCCTCACAAGGCCTCAAGAGCCCCCCTGTTTTGTTGCATACTTGTCATTAATAGGTACCATGATTGTTGAGGTATATGCAGACCTGGTACAAGCTGCAAGAGCACCAGAAGTAGAGCTCCCAATCAAAGAACTCCTCCAAGAAATTTGCAAACATCTCAAACCGCATTTTCAAGAAGGTACCATTCTAGAGAAGATACGCAAACGGATTAAATACACCAGCCAGTTGACCCATGCAATCCATCAAGTTGCTGTGCTATAAGTATTACAGTGGTTTACCATAGGACTACTCAGGAACCAGTACAAAGTCCAACTCCAAGAAGCCAAAGAAACTGCCGCTGTGGTGGTGTATAGGTCCAAGGGAGAGATATGTCCAACACTTCTCAAGTGTTTTGTGTGTGGGGTGTTCACTGGGTGCAATAACCTCTGGCAAAAGCTTGCTAGGATTACTTGGGTTCTGTCTCTAATCTAATGTGAAGGGGAATAAAGCCACAAGCTTGTCAAGGGAAAACTATTGAGCTACAATCCCCGACCTAGTTGGCGTCTTAACAAAAGTATGTGCTAGGTTCAGCATCCTTTGAGATGACAATGTACTAAAGCTTCCAGAGTCAAAACAACTGTAAACTCCTCCAGCAGGGACTTGATAAGAATGCAGCTGTGGTCAATAGTTACAAAGACAGAAAAGTATCTTTGCCTGTACAAGAACAAACTTGGGAAAGAATCAAAGATAATAAAAGATACCTACGCTGAGTATTCCTCACAAGTAGTGCCTCCAAGGTCAGTTTGGCAGTCAGCACGGTTTCCTGGGAGTGTCCTGTGGTCTGGGGTTGGAAGTTCAGGTGGCAGCAGGTAGCAGTGATCACACTAATCAACAAATTGTAATATTGATAAAAGGGATGATGATTTATTGTTGAGGGATAGCCTCCCTTATATACTTTTCTTACTAGCTAAGTGATTACTAATCATGGTGTTCTAGAAGGTTCTGGATATCAGTAGAAATCTTTATGACATCAGAATGACCTAAGAATGTTCTAGGTAGGTGCCAGAAGGTTCTAAGAGGCACAGCACATCCAACCAATCAGGAATCAGTATTCTGAAACCTGTGAAACATAGTGATACCATATATGGTATGGAAATGGTAGGGATGATGAAACAGGTTGATCATGTGTCACAGGCACTGGCGCGGGTACTTGCCTAATATAGAAGCACTTATAGCTAGTAATCTTACATAAAGTGAGGGGTAACTTATGCAATAAGGTAAGCAGGTGTGATAGTCAACCAGCTTATGGGATAGTACTGATCAGGTAAGACAAATGGGATGAAACTAAAATAAGTGTAGTAGAGATATAGGGAAGTAGAAAATATGGCAATGAGCACATCTGTCAGTGGGTGTCACTGTCACCCTACTACACCACAGACTCTGTAGAAACCTTAAGGCAAGTGCAAAAGTGCCTTGATTGTGCCACAGTCTCTATGGAAGAACTACAATACGTCTTGGAAGAAGCAAAAGCTTGTTATTGACAACAGATGACTGCCAACCAAGTGTATGCCCTCTTTGAAAGTGCTCCTGCCATCATGTTGAACATGACAAGGGCAAGTCCCAACAATGTTTGCAAGATAAAGAAGCAAGACTCTATTGCATTATTGCATCTCTTCTTGTTCTCCAACCCTCCCAAGGAGCTTACCCAAAACCCCATGGTTTGCCAATTGTTTGGCTCTGTGGAAAACATCCCTCAAGCAACACAAGCTGCTCCTTACTCTGTCACTGAATGGTATCAGGTGCTTGCCCATGGTCCCCTCACAAGTGACAACCAGCAATGATACTATGGTGACTCCCCATGCTCTGTCAACAAAATTGACCCTGGAGAAGCAAGTTAGTCAAAGAACTTCAAGGACAAAGCTCCCTCTTAACCCCTAGGATATGAGAGTACTAAATGTAGTAGCCACTCTTTGCCCAAGAGTTCTCTCCAGAGTCCTACCAAAAGTCTCCCAGTATCCTCCCATGATTCCCCCACACATACTCCCTCCTATTCCTGCCCTTATCTAGTTAGAGCACTTACCATAACAGAAAGGTGTCCACACTCCTATTTTATAACACATTGTCTATTGTCTAAGCCCCTCCAAGTGATATATGTATATCCAATTGAACCAAATGAGAGAACAACAAGAGATTTGGATGGAAAAAGCACAAGTCTTTATTACCTTGCCACCTTCTATTGGAAGCAATTCTGTGCCAAGTGGCACTGACTTGGCCTACAAGCTCTCCCACTCACCAAGTACAGTCAATAATAACCCACATACTGTACCAACCATACCTTACTGGCCACTTCATACTTCTATAATAGCAACTGGCTGTACTTACCACCTTGTGCAAACAGAGTTAGGAGAGTTTGTGACACCTTCAGGCTCACCCCAGCCTTCTGAATAGGGCATGCAGAGTGATAGCTCTGAAGAAGCAGGCTCAATGATGGATTGTGAGCCTATCTTCCCTAACAACAGCACCCTGCATGAGCCCAACAAGATCCCATTATGCAATGAGACAACACCTGTGGAAAAAATGCTAAGGATACTCTATGGAATCAAGTGAGCCCAGTAATCCATTTACTGGTGAATGATGTGATGTTGTGGCTAGCAAAGTGCCAATATATATATCCAGATAGTACCAGTGGACCGAGATAGTGCCATGCATTTTTGTGACATGCTACAAGCCTGTGGGCTAGATTTAGAGTGCCATGGGTATTATGTACCAGATGCATATCTTCAGTCTGTCTGTGCTCTTTTACGTCATGCACAATTTTGATCCCAAAAAAAAGGTTAAAAAATTGATTTTCTCCCGCACAGTAGGTGAAACACAGGGGCTGCTTTGCATGAATATGCAGAACTATATGTCACACTCTGTGGCCAAGTTTAGGTATGTTATGACTCTCAGGCACACTATGGCACTATTTGGCACTCATGGCTCAATGTGGCACTATCCAATGGAACAAGTCTATTGGCTAAATACCAAAAAGTTCTTTGTCAATATTCAGGAGGTATTCATGGCAGAAGTGGTGGCAACCAAGCATATATTTGCAAGATGTATATGTTACCAGCAGTACAAGGAATATGGGAACTTTGCAAGCATTGCACTAAAAAGCTGTACAGTTGAGATGACAGAAGTATGTCAATTGCAGCAGGTGTGCCCATTTGTAGAGGTCAGTAAGCCAGAGGCCATGGTATTTTTTGATTGAAACCATATGTGAATACTCAAGGTAGTAGTGCGTTAGCAAATAAAGAGGTGATTCTACAGTGGAATATATGAGTTGAGCAAGGGGAGCTAGAAAAAGGAAATACCAGTTGGTAAGTTGGTATGGTAGCAGTATACAGAACTGGCTGTAGGCCACCATACAGCCATGATAATGCCATCAGAGGCTTACCAAAAGGCTGTCAGAACACTATCATGTTTTTTGCCATACAAAGCAATTGGATGTACTGGCCAGTTAGATCCACTCAGATAGTTGTCAAGTGCACCAAGACCACAACAATGCCATGCTACTCTTGCAAAATACCATACAAATACTGTTTTGGTAAGGTAAACATACCTTCCACAGAAAAGTTTATTCACATAGCTATTATGATGTACTTATCCATATTTTATCTTATCAGTATTATCCCATTCTTCTTTTGCCAATACTATTAGTATTATCTCCATATGATGTTTACCTTGATTAGTTATTAGCATTAGTTATCCCAGATGTTATTCAGCTTTGCAATCAGTATGTGTATCTACATAAGGCAGGTACTCACATCAGAACCTGTGACACATGACCTAGGTCTGTGTTACCATACCTACCACTTCAATACCATATATAGTATTTCTATGTTGCACAGGTTTTGGACTACTGGTCCCAGATTGGTTGGATGTGCTGTGCTGTTTAGAACCTTCCAGGACATTCTTGGCATATTTTTAGCTCATAGTGATGTCCTCAAGTATTCCACTGATACCTAGAATCTTCTAGAACCTTGTCATTAGTAATCACATGGCAATCAGCAAAAGTATTCAAGGGAATGCAATCCCTCATCAATTAATCATCCCTTCTATCAGTAACACTTCTCCTGTATTGATTAGCAGTTGATCAATGCACCTGCCTTCAACAGTTACATCTCAGACCTGCCATTAACAAGCTTTTCAGGGTAGTGAACAAGGCACACAGTGGCCTTTGGAGACACTTGGAATACCAAGCAAGCTAGAGAAGCAGGAGCTTTTACCATAGTGACATATTGACATATTGACAAAGACACCAGCAGTTTAGACCCAGAGGTTATTGCACCCATCAGACACCTCACACACCTTAAGTTCTGTAGCTTCTCCCAGGAGTACCTCTACACCACCACACCATTATATTTTATCAACTTTATTTAGCTGTAAAATTAGCAAAACACTGCCATGATCCCATCACAAGATTGTGTAGATGGTCATTAATTCCAAGCTGCTGGTATAACAGCAGTCTCCTGATGGGATCTTGACAGCTGATCTGGATTTGATCCACCCACAGGACCAAAATATTTTTCATAGGGAAAATTTATCAAATATACAAGCAGTACTTAAAGTTTACACAATCTTAGCAAAAAACAAGTAGAATATACTGAGGAATGTCACAAGTGCATGTCTGCAAACTTTGAGGTCTCTTGCACTGCTGTCAGCACCTGATATTCTGGTGGATATGTTCCAAGCTTATTATAGCAGTAGGTTTGGGCTGAAAATAATATGCCCATAATTTAATTTTGGCATTTGGTAAATGTAAACTTTAGGTGACAATTCAATTCTTACAATACTTCTCAGATTTCTTTTGCACAGACACTTAATGTGCTTTTACTATTATCTTCATGCTGTCTTTTGACAAAATATCATCTGTCTACATCAAAATATCATTACAATTAAGTGTATTTGCTAAGCCATCACCGATCCAGAATATGCATTTACTCAATATTCTCTGAGAAAAAAACTAAGAAATGACTAGCAGACTACCCCTATGAAAAACAATTTGGTCCTGTAAGGGAATCCAATCTAGATCAGCCATTAGGATCCCACAATGAGGCCATTATAATGCTTGTAGCTTGGAGATATTCATCATATACACAATCTTGTGGTAGGATTGCAATGGTGTTTTGCTGCTTTTACTGCCAAGTAAAATAATAGACTAGATGGTGTTTTAAGAGTAAATTAATGGGACTTGCATAGCATTCTGATGATCTTAAAGCAGTCTATATTTATTTGAGTAAACCTAAACAGCCAACACATGCAAGTCCCTATGGAACATCTCAAACTTGAAACTTGACTGCTGCTCCACCAATATTCTATTAGTATATTGCCAGTATTCAGCCAGTGTTTTTGGTTCAGATTTTCAATTGTTATTTTTGACAAAGGTAGCAGAGAGCTAGTTGATACAGAAGTTTGCATTTCCACATAAACACTTACCTAGATTAGCCACTTAGATCATTACCTACAAATCTTAGAGAAGACTGTCCAAGTTCCTTGTTGGGATTTTCTTGGAATATTTTCACCAATTTATCAGCTACCCAAAACATGAAAATTCTCATAGTTGTGCAAACAGCCCTAAACTTGGCACACATGTTGTTAGGACCTTTATATATATACTCTAGGTGCTTGTTATGTCAGGGCCTTGTAAAGTACATTTACTACTATACATTTAATAGCTCATCAAGTGAAAGCCATATAATGTACTTGATATCCCAATCACTTCTAGAACCTCCAAGACTCTTAAAACAGGTTATGAGCCCCAAGCTGTCACTCTCTGCAGTGAGCACTACTCTTATTACTCATATCTTTCCCTCTGCTCATAAGCAGGATGCATCTAAGTACCAAGTGTGGAAGGTAGATGAAGATGCTGCTATAAGAAAGAGGCCCTTGGGATATTGCCATGGGAGCAGACTGCCCTCCTAACAATGTTGCAGATGTAGCCTTGAAGTACTAGACAAAAGTGCAAGGTGCCTTTAACTGTATAGGCCTTGATGTTACATACAAGTTACTAACTCAATGCGCAAGAGCAAAACAGCAAAGAATGCCTGGAAGGCATTAAAAGATACCTACCCATCATGTTCAGCTGCCAAGAAAATGTACGTTAGATAAGAATTTGTAATTACAAAGATGCTGCCAGGTGGAAGAAATGAAAAATCAAATCAACAGATATACCCTGATGTCTGATGAGATAGAATCTGTGGGTGTACCAACCTCTGAAAAGGATGTGTTAGTCACCATCCTGAATAGCCTGACAGATGAGTCTCAGGGCCTTGTATCAGCCCTAGAGTTCACAATGAAGAACTGACCTTAAATTATACATATGGCGAGCTCTTGCACAAAGAATTGAGATTATCAAGCAACAAGCAGAAAGAAGAAGAAAATGCCTTAATAAGCAATGATATCCAACAAAGAAGGTATTCAAAAGCCTTGAAGGGCAGCAGAAAGCTTTTATGCAACTACTGCAAAAGAAAAGGAAACATACAACACTGGTGACTTGCAAATGGAGAAATTCAGTAAAAGAAGCCTGAATACAGAAATGCACCCTTTAAAAATTAATTTGGTTCTGCAGGTAGGTCTCAATTGGATCAGCCATCACAATTAAGCAATGAAGCAATCATAATGCTGGCAGCTTGGAATTATTGTCCCTTTTTACAATCATATGGTGTGATTGTGATAGTGTTTTGCTGATTTTACTGCTTTATAGGTCACTGAGCTTGACAGTGTTTGGATGGTTCAACAGAATTCATATCTTAATCTAATGGTCCTATTGCAGGATGCACTTATTTGAGCAGACCCTACTGGCCAGTAAATGCAAGTTCCATATGTGGAAAGAAACTTGATTGTATTTTGATGTCCTTGATGCAGACATCTATTAGCATTATAATAGCAGTACAATGGCCCATAGCCAGAGCTGTATGACTCTACCATACCAGTTTGTTAAATGATATAATGATACCTCATCTTGCACCATTTGTGTTTTCCATTGCAAAATCACCCCAATTTATTTGCTCACCCACTACTGCCATGTGTATTCCACATATAGTTCAAATCAAAAAGAACTATGGCCCCCTACTTAATAAGCACTGCATACATGCACACCTGCAGTAATTCACACACTCAACATTACAGCTTTTCAGTGTCATACTAGCAAAGTGGCTATATACCTTGTACTGCTAGTAGCATATAAATATAACAAGCATATTATTAGTTGCCACCACTTTTGCTATTAATACTTCTTGAACACCCACAAAATACTATCTGGTACTTAGCCCATATAATCCTTCTCCAAGTAGTACACTAGTTCCCGTTATAGGTGCACTTGAGTTCTTGCTAGTGTGAATCCCATATTGAAAGGTGTGAAAATTGGCTTATACTCAGTAGTTGCCCAGCTTACTTTGGTAAAGTAGTCCTAGTAGAAATTAGTAGCTTATTGCATCCAACTTACCCTTGCATTACTCAACCAATTACCCACACTCTGGGTTGCTTAGCTTAATGATGGCAAATGCATAGGGATCTCCACGTGCACATCTGTGTGCAGTACTCTTCAATTCTTCCTGGCTGTTGCACATATGCCAGCCCATCACATATGTGATAGACTTGAAGGTAACATTCTTCAGGAAATTAAGATATGATGGCACTGGTATCTTGACTTGTCTTCCAATCTCTTTACACATCTGCCCAACAGAAAACTCCCAAAAGGTGATAGAGAGTCCAAAATTTTCTGCATAGCAGGTATGTCTCAGTATAAGAGATATTTTGGTCCTGCAGGTGGATCCAATCCAGCCCAGCTGTTGTGATCTGGTTACAAATCTGTCATAATACTGGCAGCTTGGAACTATTAGCTCTCTACACAATCTTATGGTTGTGTGGCTGGGTCATAATGATACTTACCAACAGATGTGCTTAGTCCCATATTCTCTACTACCCTTATGTTATATTTAGCCTATTTGTCTTATCTGATCAATGAGAGTCCATGAGCTGGCTGACTAGGACAACTGCTTTTCTCACTAGAAAGATTATTCCTCACTTTATGTAACATTACTAGATGTAAAGCTTCTAAGTCAGGCAACTCCCTGTACCAGTGACTGTGAGATATGACCCACTTATTTTCCCAGCCTTACCATTCTCTTCCCATGTGTGGTACCTCAACATTACACAAATTTCAGAATCCTGATCCCTGGTTTGTTGGATATGCAGTACCTCTTTGAACATTCTCAGCCTGTTCAGATGTCATTAAGATATCTTCTGACCTCTGGAATCTTCTAGAACACCATGACTAGTTATCACATACCCTATGAAAAATAATTTGGTCCCGCAGGTGGATCCAATCCAGATCAGCCATCAAGATCCCATTTAGACACCATTATAATAACAGCAGCTTGGAATTAGTGACCCTCCTAACAATCTTATGACAAGATCATGACGTTATTTTGCTAATTTTACAGCCAAATAAAGGGATAAACTTGACAATATTTATTTGTGCTGTGACAGTATTTGCATGGTATTGTTGCAATCTTTCAGTGCTCTATGACTATTTTAAGTGAATCCAGTTGGCCAGGACATCCAATTACCTTAAATGGCAAGAAATTTGACTGTACTTTGACAGCCTCACAGCAAGACTCTGATGGCATTGTATTGGCAGTATGATGGCCTACCGCTGGTTTTGTATAATGCCACTGTACCAATATACCATATAGTACTTCCTTTTTCTACCTCCCCTTGTGCAATTCATATATTCCACTGTAGAATCACCTTTCTTTATTTGCTTACCCACCACCACCTTGGGTATTCCACATATAGTTTGAATAAAAAAAAACTATGGCCTCCTGCTTACTAACCACTGCAAATGCACACACAGCTTTACAGCTTTTTAGTGTGATACTTGCAGAGTTGCCATATACCCTGTACTGCTGGTAACATGTACATCTGGCAAACATATGCTTAGTTGTTGCCACTTCTGCTATAAATACCTTCTGAATACTGGCAAAGAACTTTTTGTTATTTAGCTAATATATTTCTTCTGCCTGCTGGATTCTAGTCCCCCTTGTAGGTGCGCTCTGGCTTTTACTTGTGTGAATTTGGTATTGAATGGTGTAGAAGTTAGCTTGTGACCACAAGAAATCCTGCATATCTTGGTGGAGTTTTCCTGATAAAAAATAGTTGCTTGTTGCACCCAACCCAACTTTGCATTACTTAACTGATTACCCACACATTGGGGCTGCTTAGCTTCTTAATGCCATAGGCATAGGTGACTCCATGTGCTCATTTGTCCTCAGTATTTTCCAACTCTTTCTGGCTGTTCTCCATGTGCCAACTCATCACATCCATGACAGACTTGAAGGTAATATTCTTGATGAGATTGGGATATAGTAGTACCTGCAACTTGACTTGTCTTCCTATCTCCCCACACATCCACTCCATAGGAAACTCCCAAAAGGTGAAGCAAGGTCCAATATTCTCAACTTACCAAGTGCAATGGAGTAGCAAATGAATTCAGTAGCGGCAGAGATCTACATGTTCAGCTTTATGTTTGTGGTATAGCTACTCAAATCCTGTCACAGACTCTTTACACAAAAGCTGCAGGTGCGTCAAGTTGGCATTGGTGATCCACTTCTGGATACATATTCCTACAATGTTGACATATGACTCCCAATGCTTCCAATTTACACTTAGTAGAAATAGCTTCAGAAGGCCACTTGAATAAATACACATTCAGTTCATCCAGTCCTTGCACTTGTATTGTTGCATATGCATATGAATGTTGATTGGAGCCTGTGAGAAGTACTTAGGGTAGTGGATACTCTGTAATATCTTGCCAATTCTTTCAAGTTTCTCCGGTATCTCAAGGGCTCATTTAGCTTGAAATGCCCCATGTACAACTTAGTTATCAGTATATATATAGGAATGTTGTTGAAAAGCAAATGCATTACTCCCAGTGGAAAGCTTTTACTTCAACAGATACCCTCTATCTTAAGTATCTCCCGTTTCTGATTAATTCATATTTTGGCCAATGGTGTATAGCTTGCCAACTTTGCAGCAATTACATGTTGACATCTGTATGCTCACTCTGTGGAATGATGATGTTCTTAGTGTTGGTGTTTGGGTAATAATAATGTGTATAACAATGTCCACATATGTCACCCAATGCTTCAATGTACTCTTGGTAGGAATGGCTTCAGGACACCACTGGAATAAATACATATCCAGTTCATCCAGTCTTTGCATTAGTATTGTTGCATATGTGTAAGAATATTAATTGGAGCGTGTGAGAAGTACTTAGGGTAGCAGATACTCCATAATATCTTGCCAATTCTTTCAAATTTCTCTGGTATCTCAAAGGGCTCATTTAGCCTGAAATGCCCCATGTACTACTTGGTCATCAGTAAAGGGCTATTGTTGAAAAGCAAATGCATTGCTCCCAGTGGAAAGCTTTTGCTCCAACAGATACCCTCTATCTAAAGTGTCTCTGGTTTCCAATCGGTTCCATATTCTGGCCAATGGGGTATAGCTTGCCAACGTTGCTGCAATTGCATGCTAACTTCTGTACATTCTCTCTGTGGAAAGATGATGTTCTTAGTGCTGGTATTTGGGTAATAATAATGTGTGTGAGTAATGGAGTAAATCACCTGGATCTCACACATTCATCAGCAATACCATCCATTGTGCCCAGAAAAACCTGCTTTCTTGCTGATGGCTGGGGTATCTCCAATGCAGATAATAATATGCGCTTTACATGACAGCCATTTACCATTATTTTGCTAGAAAGCAATCAAAATTCATCCAGCAATGGATACAGGCAGCCATCCAGGTTGGACAGTGATTTAGACCCAGATACCAGTGAGACTACCATCATATTATTGCTCTGATACCATAAGATGGACAGCAGATTCAGATTGATAAGAATCAGTGACCAGCAGGATTTGCTGGTAGAGTACTTGTTTAATGAGAATTCATGAAGTGCTATAGCAAAGGCATGTTTGTGCATACCTTCAAAGTAGCCCTTGCTTCCTAGCTGTTTGTAATGTTTGCTATAGAATATATTGGATATGTTTGCACTTGATTGATACTGAGTGCGGTATTGTATAGCTTTGCAATATTTGTCAGACTGCATCAGCTTTCACAGATGGTGTATGACCGGTGTGGTGGTGTATAGGTCCAAGGGAGAGATATGTTCAACACTTCTCAAGTGTTTTGTGTGTGGGGTGTTCACTGGGTGCAATAACCTCTGGCAAAAGCTTGCTAGGAATACTTGGGTTCTGTCTCTAATCTAATGTGTAGGGGAATAAAGCCACAAGCTTGTCCAGGGAAAACTATTGAGCTACAATCCCCGACCTAGTTGGCGTCTTAACAAAAGTATGTGCTGGGTTCAGCATCCTTTGAGATGACAATGTACTAAAGCTTCCAGAGTCAAAACAACTGTAAACTCCTCCAGCAGGGACTTGATAAGAATGCAGCTGTGGTCAATAGACTTGTTCCGTTGGATAGTGCCACATAGTGCCAGCCTGTTTATAGTGCCGGATTGATCTGGCACTCTATGGCACTATCTGGCACTATAATTTCTACCATGATGCCAGTGGTATGATACAGTTACTGGTAATTTTACTCAATCTTACTTATGTTGCTCAGAATAGTGCTTTCCTTGCTTTATTTACTCTTCATAATGCTCCAGACACATTTCTCTCAGTGGATGTCTTCTTGTATGAACATACTGTGCATTAATAAGTATCTTAACTATTTTACCTATTCTGCTGTTTTCTCCTATATATGACTTTCCTCTGTATTTACCTGCCAATATGCTGAATCTCTTCAGATATCCAAATGTGTGCTCTACCCTTACTCTGAAATGATTAAATATCTCATTGTAGAGCTTCTGCTTCCTGCTAAGCACACCATTCCTTGGCTTCCTATAAGCTGTAATACATCCTAATCTCTGGCAATCCTCTCCTATATAGGCTAAGTCTGCCATACATTTCTCCCCTCTACTGAATTCAGGATGATTCTCTACCCTGAGTGGTTTGTCATGCCTACTTCCAGCAAATGGCCCACTAAACCAGATGATATTACCCTCAATGTCAGACAGTGCTTGAAACTTCACACAGTGTGCCTTGTACTTGCCAGAATAAAAGTGCCTCTGCCCTCTAGAAGGTCTGTTAATCCTCACTGGGAAGGTATCCAAAATACTCCTTATATGGAACCTGTTGCTGAACACTCTGGGATATGGAAGTCTATTGGAGCTTCTGAACCTAGTATTCCAAGCTTGCTCTAAGTCATTCATACCCTCTGCAAGGTGGTTCTCCATTGCTGTCAGCTGGGAATGAAAGCTTCTAGGACTTTTGTTGCCATGGATGGTGGGATGAAACCTTGTGGGGCAATAGTTCTTGTAATAGCAGAGAAGCTTAACAAGGGATCTCCTTGAATAGATTGGGGTTGATGGTCCACAGTACTTGGTATAGATCTCCTCCAGTGTGTCAAAAGGAAATCCAGTAGTAGTGATGGGATTGATGAGAAAAGACCATTCAGATGAGTAAGTCATATTAAAATTGATGGATGATTGTATGGAGGCGGTATGAATCGATTCGGCGCGATCTGCGTTATTTATCTGATTTTTAACACATTTTGGTTAAATCTCCATCAATTGCCATGTATCCCATCATTATGTCGCAAAAATCATCCGCAAACAATGCCTTGGTACTTCTATTGATGGTTTAATCATAGGTCTATAATCAAATAGGAAATCTGCGATTGATGTGATCTGATCCGTGTCAACGCGATCCGAGATGCATCATGCATAATATATGGAAAATTCAACAATCACTTTAGTTTTCATATATATTTCATATAAGACCAGGTTGATGCCAATATACTGCTGTATAAGTATCCAAATCCGTTGCTATGGTCCCCATACCAAGCCTCAACTCATCTTTAGTACAACCCAGACAAAACCCATCCCCCAGCTCACAAGCGCGGTCCGGACCGGAAAAGTCGATGTCGGATCCGTTCAAGTTCTCGCCAAATGATTTTAGTATGGCCCAAGTGTCTATGATGAGCCTTCATACAGATATTTGGGCACTACTGATTAATCTAGCAGAACTAGATACCTCAGAGAGTCAACAAAGATGGAAGAATTTGAGTAGAAAGCTGTGGCATGAGTTCTACATCAAGATGCCAGCCGATGTATGTAAAAAGATATATAACAAGACAAGTATTGAAATCAAGAATGAGCTGAGAGTGAGGGGATTTGACGAAGAAGCCATGCAGGAACGATTTCGCGCGCAATTTGCACAGTACGGGCCGGACGCGTCCGTTTGTGCCTCAACTTTGGGAACCAAAGAGATTTTGAATGAGTTTTTGCCTCAAATGACTAATGTACTACGTGATATATTAGTAGAGCTAAGTGGCTTCCGAGAGCAATATACACAGGACTCATCCAGGCAACAGCTCCAAAGTATCAGACAGAGGGTAAGTGAATACCTTGAGGAATCAGATGGTGAGCTTCAGGAGGAAGAATACAGACCGCGAGCAACATTGTCCAGATTGCGCCAGCACGCCTTGCTGGATTCCCTACCATCTCTTGCAACCACAGCGCGCCGGCGCACGTCAGTCCAGAGTACGCCAACACCCTTTACCAGAATGCCCCGCGTCAAGTCAACGCGCATTGAGCCAACCCGCGTCGGGTCAACGCGCGCGCTTCAGAGCAAAACTACGAGAACTTGCCAAACTGCTCATTTAGACACGAGTCCATTGGAGCGGACCGAGTCGCGTCAACATGCAGCATCACATCAAACTCAGCCAAGGGCCATCTCAACGCGTCAAGGCGCGCCTGCGCGTGCCGTCTTGCCTGACCATCAGCGAGTTACTTCTGGTGAACTGACTGATGATGACCAACATGAAGTGCCTCAACCACCGGAGCCTTTGGCAAGTAAAAGAACGCGTCAGCGCGTGGCACTACAGGCCGGTTCAGTTAGTTCAGTCGGAGCGATTCAGCGCGGCCAAGCTGCAGCATTGCACTCATCAACTAGGAGGCAAAATACTGACTACAAATACACAAGTAGCCAAGATGATAGTCAGCCAGGAAGTAGTATAGGTGTGCAAAGTGAGTCACTACCAAATGCTTCAGTAGTAATCCCTGTGAGAAAAAAACCCAGGAGAAGATGATGCGATCGCTTTGAATTGCTCATATTTGTAATGATCCCGACAACCCTTTTTTTTTGCGATCCAAATCAAGCCATCGCAAATCAGTGATCATCAAATTTTTGATATAAGTAATATCAAGGTTGTCTCACATTTGAGACAGAACCCCTATAAATAAACACCCTGCATATATATACGTCATCTGTACTACCAGTGCAGCTATTGGATCTGTTTCGCACCTACAAGATCGCTTGCGTGCTAGCTATGACACCTTGTCCAATCACTAGGATCAGGGATTTACTTGCTCAATGGGCAAAATGGGATATTTAATGGCAAATCAGGTAGCTTTTTCAGTAGACAATGAGCCAATTGGGGGCTGCCAGTTTCAGGATACTTTTGGACCAATTAACCACTGAGATACCGTCCAATTGGAGTGAGGGTAACCAAAATGGTAAGTATCAGTGTAGTTTATAGTGTGATACACATTTATTTCCATTTACATTAAAGAAACATATCCAAATACCGGAATTTACCTGCCATTATAGCGGTATCCAATCGCGCACGTGATGCAAACATTACAAGTTGGCGCGATCATCCGTGCCGACCTCATCGTGTCAGATTGTGCCATAGTGTGCGAGATCGTCCCGCATAGTGTGAAATCGTCCAAGAACGATCCTGCCTTCTGGTAGCTATAATATCGCGCCCGATCGTTCTTTGCGACCGCGGATTGCGCCGCGCGCCCCGGCACGGTACAATGGCACAAGTCTAATAGTTACAAAGACAAAAAGTATCTTTGCTTGTAAAGAACAAACTTGGGAAAGAATCAAAGATAATAAAAGATTCCTACTCTGAGTATTCCTCACAAGTAGTGCCTCCAAGGTCAGTTGGCTGTCAGCACAGTTTCCTGGGAGTGTCCTGTGGTTTTGGGTTGGAAGTTCAGGTAGCAGCAGGTAGCAGTGATCACACTAATCAACAAGTCAGTATATTGATAAAAGGGATTATGACTTATTGTTGAGGGATAACCTCCCTTATATACTTTTCTCACTGGCTAAGTGATTACTAAGCATGGTATTCCAGAAGGTTCTGGATATCAATAGAAATCTTAATGACATCAGAATGACCTAAGAATGTTCTAAGTAGGTGCTGGATGGTTCTAAGAAGCACAGCACATCCAACCAATCAGGAATTGGTATTCTGAAACCTGGGTAACATAGGAATACCATATATGGAATGGAAATGGTAGAGATGGTGACACAGGTTGATCATGTGTCACAGGCACTGGCGCGGGTACTTGCCTAATATAGAAGCACTTATAGCTAGTAATCTTACATAAAGTGAGGGGTAACTTATGCAATAAGGTAAGCAGGTGTGAAAGTCAACCGGCTTATAGGATAGTACTGATTGGGTAAGATAAATGGGATGAAACTAAAATAAGTGTAGTAGAGATATAGGGAAGTAGAAAATCAGGGTATGAGCACATCTGTTAGTGGGTGTCACTGTCATCCCACTACACTGGATTATATCTGGAGTGTGAACAATGTTTTCACTCAATGGTGGTGGATTCCTGACAAATTGGGTGCGTTGCATTGGTAGCATTTTTGGATGTGAATGCCATGCAACTGTTAACACATGCTGTAATCAGAACAGTCTCTGGATCATATGTTACCAGCCACATGACACTTCACAAATAACTCCATTAAAATCTACCATTCATTAAGAATCTCTGTTATAATGCCCATTTACTATGACTTTGCCTATGAGGAATAATTGCAATGAGCACATCTGAAGGCCATTGCAAAGTTAAAGTCCTGTGGCTAAGAGGTAATGACCCTGTCAGGATAATGTGCAAACACCATTGAAAAATAATTGCACTCCATACTTACCAAAAATCTAGTCAAAGTTTTTCATCACAACAATTCATAGGTGGCATTTGGTTCCATCTCAGCCTATTACCTCCCTCTCTGATCCAAACATTCAGTGACCTCCTATGTATTCATGCATTGATTGACTATTGCCTCTTTCTTGCACTCCTTACTTCCTGATTCAACCAATCCTCTTACTTTGCATGCATACATATTGATTTATTTGCTTTGAAACTTCAGTTGTACCTCAATTGCCAGTTGTGTTAACCTATATAAGTCCCTTTACCCAACCCTAACACTAAGCTCAGCACCACAATCAGCAAGTAACCTCATTAAAATCCACCACTCAATTAGTATTTCTGCAGTTATGCTATTTTTCCATGACTCTGGCATGAGCAATATGGCTTTATGCCACTGTTCACTCACTACTTCCTATATATCCCAGTCTTCAGCTGGCACTGCAAAGGTTAGCACCTCATTCACCAGTCTTTGCAATAGATGCATGCAATATTGAGTACATTTTTTTGAGCTCAACTCTTCAAGAAGTGCTGCAACCACTTGGTGTGCCTATTAGTGTTCCAAAACTCCACTGTAGGCATTGTTATAGTCTTTTGAGTTCTTGACATTATTACCTTGTCTTTCAGTAGGATATCCACTCTATCAACAGTGGAGGATGTGGAGGCTGTGCTAGACAAATGCCTTTCTCTGCAAACTCATCTACCTCACTGGAGTGCAGCTTGAGTGGTTGTGCATCCAGCACTGGAGAAGAAAGCTGTTGTCTTGTGGGTACTTCTTACTGGCTATTATGGGTTCTACCTGTTCTGGGCTCATGGTATTAATTGGCAAGAACTACACCTTGCTTCTTACACTCTCCTGGCTCTGGCTTAGATATACCTTTTTCCCTTTGCCTTTCCTTTAGCATTGCCAGGTCTTTCACTGTTAATTTGTCTGAGTGCTTCTTGTATTTAAGTACGTTTACTCCTTGATATATGCTGCTCTGATGCATCTGTTTAAGCCTGCTTGTCCCTTACTGGCACTGTACTGACAACCAGATGTTTCCTTGCTGCGTGTCTTTCAGCCCTGGTTGCAACAGGCTTCAAAGGGAGTAGCTGGTGTTTTCACTGCTGCTTCAACTGAGTGCTTCTTGAATGGAACTATGCTTTTTCTGTGAGAAATGTTGTGCTGATATATCCACGTCTGCCTACTTGTCCCATGTTGGCACTCTTCCAGCTCCCTGACATCTCTTTGGCACATGTTTAGAGCTTTTGGCTCAGCTTGTAATAGACTATTGAGGAAGCTGCTGTTTTTAGCCTTGGCAACCATGTTTTTCTGCCTTTGACAGTTTTTGCAACTCTTGAGATACTTTCTTAGCATACAAATGCTGACTAAAATCTGTTTGCCTGTTTGAATCCTGGATAATGCACATGAAGCAAGTCAAGCAAACTTTGCCTGGCCTCAAGTTCCAGATGGTACCATGGCATGCCAGCTGTAAGGTGATAGAGTGCTAGGCTTCTTACAGCCTCTTGAGTATTAGCCCACTCTTCATTGTTGCATGCAAAGGCTTTGCAGATCTTCAGTGTCTTTTGACATTTAGGCTTTAGTACATACACCACAATCTCTCCTTCCCATTCTGCAACAGTACTCTCTGTGGGCTTTATCTTTGGGCATTGTTGTTGTGCTTCAAGAACTCTATGGTCCTCCTCTACTGTTACTTGGGGAAACAGCTGAATTCTTGGCTGTAACTTTGCACTACTTGAGTTCCTTCTTTATTGCAAAGATACTGTGTTCTCTACCAGGGACATTGTTTGCTCTATACACACTGTGAGCACATCCAGTTTCAGGAATTTTTCCAGATTTTGCTGGGCCACTGCATCTATCCTATAAGCCACTGAACTTAAATACCTTTTTAATGCTTTGGCATGAGCCAACAACAAACTTGCTAATATGGGCAATGGTGATGTTATGATGGCCATTTGCTGGTCTGCAACCAAAGGTATTGTGTTTGCCACACTCTCAATGGCCTGAGCAATATGGTTAGCCTGCAGCTCTACAGAGATACTCAATTGCCTACTTGGCTTAGAGCCAGAGAGGTCTGCATTATTCCTGTCAGTGGGCACACTTTCAGTATGGCTATTGTTGAATTTAGCCCTGCTTGTTGCACACAATGTCAAAGCAATCCATTGTCCATTCATTCTTCTGCTGCTGTTTGCAGTGTAGTTTGGTCTTGAACTGCACAACATTGCTTTACTTTTTGGCATCATATATATGGAAGTGAGTCAAGCCAAAGCAGAAATAGTCTTACATATATAAGTGCATGTAGTGCCACAACCTTATTTCTAATGCTTAATATGATAGGCCATCATTGCATGTTACATTCATGTAGATGCAATATCTCACATACAGGACTATCTTAAACTCACATGAACATTGACAAAAGAGTGATATAATAGTGATATGTTGTTGAGTGTCAAGCTGTTTGCCCCATGGAGAAGACAACTCTGATTCAATGCCATAAAAAAGAGAAAAAGGACCATGTTGATATAATAACATGGGTCTCAGGCATGAAGCAAGCAGACAGTATAGGGAATTTTAAAACAATGATGGCCAGTGTTTTGCTACACAAATCATATCTGACCATTCTTCAGTCCCTACTATACAGGCAACATGAACATTCACATGTCACTTCTGTACCAAAAATATCTTGCTGGCCACTTCATACTTCTATAATGGCACCTAGCCATACTTGTCACCTTGCACAAACTGAGTCTGGTGAGTTTGTGACACCTTTGTGCTCACCTCAGCCTTCTGAATAGGGCATGCTGAGAGATAGCTCTGAAGAAGAAGGCTCACTGATTGATTGTGACCCTATATCTGTGAACATCAGAGCTCTCTACAAGCCTGGCAAAATTGCAATATGCAATGAAACAGTACCCATATAAATATATACCAAGAATTCCTTATGGAGCTAAGTGAGCCCAGTAATCCATCTGCTGTTGAGTGATGTAATGCTGTAGCTAGAGAAGTAGTGTGTAGCCACTAATACCAGTGATGGGGGCTTAGGGGACTTACTGCTACTTCTTGCCAAAGTTGTTCCAGGATGCAACTTACCATTACATCTTACTGATGTACAATTATCATGTGGCTGGCCACATATGACCCGCAGACTGTCCTGATACCAGAATATGTCAACAGCTGCATGGCATTCACATTGGGAAATGCCACCATTGCAAGGTGTGCAGCTTGTCAGGAATCCACAACCAATGGAGGAAAACATTGTTCATGCTCCAGATATATTCTACTAGTATCCCATCTAAACAGGCTCATGCAGTCCAACAAATATTGTGAAGCTCTAAAGTACCATACTCAGTATTAATCAAGCACAAACATATCAGATGTATTTGATGTCAAACACCACAAACAGCTAAGAAGCAAGGGGTACTTTGAAGGTTGGTATGAACGTGCCTTTGCCTTTGCACTTGATGTGTGGTAATGGAAAGTATTCCATTACTACAATATCTCTAAACCAATATGGCACTCATTTCTTTATTTTGCTTTTTGCTATTGTAACACACAAGTGAAAGATTAAGAATTTCCAACCTTGAAGAACAAATGCTCCAGACCCTGACAAGCAATCCACCCAAGAATATTATATCATACAGAACACTTAGTAGCCAACACATGTTTCAAAATACAGCTCATTTGAAGCAGTACTTAAGGAGTTATGACCAAAAGAGTCTAATTATTATATATACCATGCCTTATTGCTAGGATTACTATGGTGACTTGGATTGCGTGTAACTTTCAAGCCAGCCAATCAAATCATGTGAAACTTTTACAGGTGCTGCGTCTATGTCCATTCCGTGCCACTGCAAAATTTTGGCTTTGTATCACCTGTGTTGCTTGCACATTTGCCCAAAAACTTTGATCCTTCAAAATTTTCATATATATGACTTCCCCAGCTGAAGAATAAAGGGAGAGCCTCTCTTTCCAGAATCTCCACACTGCAATTACAAGTTTAAAGGTTATAAGACTTCCCCTGCATCACTTGCATTGTTGAGTATTCTGACTTTGATCAGTACTACATCAGCAAAGAGACTGCAAAGCTCACAAGAATCCAATCTAAGTTCTACAAGAAACTACCACTTTTCTGCTGGAAAAGTCCCCTCTAAGAAACCCCTTTACTCTAAGGACCCCTTTAGCAACCCCTTTAGGAAACCCCCTTTACTCTAAAGAAGCCCCTTTAGGCACCCCTTTAGTGTAAAGTCCACTTTAGAGACCACTACAAGAAGCCCCTTTACTCTAAAGACACCCCTTTAGACACCCCTTTAGGTCTAAAGTGTTGTAAGAGTCTTGGAGATATTGGAAGTGATTTGGAGAACAAGTAGATTATGTGGTTTTCACTTAATGATTTATTGAATGTAAAAGTAGTATTTATACTTTTACCTGGTCTTGGCATTAAAAACACGTAGAATAGGTTAAGGAAGGTCCCAAGAACAGGTGTGCAAAGTTTGGGGCTGTTTGGACAACTTTAAGAATTTTCATGTTCTGGGTACCTGGTATTTTGGTGAAAATATTCTAAGTAAATCCCAACAAGAAATTTGGTCAGTATTCTCTAGGATTTGAAGGTGATGATCTAAGTGACTAAGTTAGGTGAGTATTTAGGTGGAAATACAAATTTTTACAACACTCCCACTCAGCTAAATGTTCATACCGATGTGGTGGTGTATAGGTCCAAGGGAGAGATACGTCCAACACTTCTCAAGTGTTTTGTGTGTGGGGTGTTCACTGGGTGCGATAACCTCTGGCAAAAGCTTGCTAGGAATACTTGGGTTCTGTCTCTAATCTAATGTGAAGGGGAATAAAGCCACAAGCTTGTCAAGGGAAAACTATTGAGCTACAATCCCCAACTTAGTTGGCGTCTTAACAAAAGTATGTGCTGGGTTCAGCGTCCTTTGAGATGACAATGTACTAAAGCTTCCAAAGTCAAAACAACTGTAAACTCCACCAGCAGGGACTTGATAAGAATGCAGCTGTGGTCAATAGTTACAAAGACAGAAAAGTATCTTTGCCTGTACAAGAACAAACTTGGGAAAGAATCAAATATAATAAAAGATACCTACTCTGAGTATTCCTCACAAGTAGTGCCTCCAAGGTCAGTTGGCTGTCAGCGCGGTTTCCTGGGAGTGTCCTGTGGTCTGGGGTTGGAAGTTCAGGTAGCAGCAGGTAGCAGTGATCACACTAATCAACAAGTCGGTATATTGATAAAAAGGGATGATGATTTATTGTAGAGGGATAGCCTCCCTTATATACTTTTCTCACTGGCTAAGTGATTACTAATCATGGTGTTCCAGAAGGTTCCGGAGATCAATAGAAATCTTGGTGACATCAGAATGACCTAAGAATGTTCCAAGTAGGTGCCGGAAGGTTCTAAGAGGCACAGCACATCCAACCAATCAGAAATCAGTATTCTGAAACCTGTGTAACATGGGGATACCATATATGGTATGGAAATGGTAGGGATGGTGACACGGGCTGATCATGTGTCACGGGTACTGGCGCGGGTACTTGCCTAATATAGAAGTACTTATAGCTAGTAATCTTACATAAAGTGAGGGGTAACTTATGCAATAAAGTAAGCAGGTGTGATAGTCAACCGGCTTATGGGATAGTACTGATTGGGTAAGACAAATGGGATAAAACTAAAATAAGTGTAGTAGAGATATAGGGAAGTAGAAAATAAGGGAATGAGCACATCTGTCAGTGGGTGTCACTGTCACCCCACTACACCGACTAGTCCTAATTTTGACCTAAGATATTCAAACCTGTCTCTAGCTAATGGTTTGGTAAATATGTCTGCAATCATTTCATCTGTAGGACAGTAAACTAAGCTAACTAAGTTATTCTCTATAGCTTCACGTATGAAATGATGTCTAATATCTATGTGCTTGGTTCTATCATGAAAAGTTGGATTTCTACCTAATTGTATACATCCTTGATTATCTTGAAATAAAGTAATAGGCGTTTTTTGACATAGGCCTAAATCTATAAACAGCTTTCTTAACCACATTGCTTCTTTTGTAGCTTCACAGGCTGCCATATACTCTGCCTCTGTGGTGGAAAGTGCTACGGTTGGTTGCTTTTTTGAATTCCATGAAATTGCTCCTTTACAGTAAAGAAAGGTGTATCCTGTGGTGGATCTTCTGTCTTCCAAATTTTGTCCCCAATCAGCATCAGAGTATCCCACAAGATCCTATTCTGAATCCTTATAAGTGTATCTTAAGCAGATATCAGCAGTTCCTTTTAGGTATCTAAAAATCCGCTTAACTGCTGCAATATGATCAGATCCATAATTCTGATTATGTTGGCTGACAGCTCCCACTGAATATGAGATATCTGGACGTGTTCCAAGCATGATATACATCAGACTGCCGTCTATAGATTGATAAGAAAAGTCAGGGCTTTCAAATGGCACCAAGCTCTCTTGATTTGGTTGAGTTTTGACCAAGTTAAGGTTTGTCTCCATTGGGGTAGCTGCCGGTTTACAGTCTTCCATTTTGTACCTCTTTAGTATATCTTGAATATACTTGGATTGACTCAGGGTGATAGTCTGGGTACTTCTGTCCATGGAGAGCTTAATCCCTAAGTAGTAACTAAGTTCTCCTAAATCAGACATCTTGAACTCCTTAGATAGGCTGGATTTAGTCTCTTCCAATGTTTCTAGGTTATTGGCGGCTATAATAAGATCATCCACATATAGAGCTAATAGAACTGGATTTGCTCTATCTGGCTTATAGTATATACTATAGTCAGCATTACTCCTTTTGAAACTCAAAGATTACAAATAAGAATCTATCTTGCAATTCCAGGCTCTCAGTGATTGTTTGAGACCAAATAGTGACTCTTTAAGCTTGCAGACCAAATGGGGGTTATCTTGGTCAACAAACCCATCAGGCTGGTCCATATACACGTCCTCATCAAGTTCTTCATTCAAAAATGCAGTTTTTACATCCATTTGATGAATAAAAAACTTATATTTGGCTGCAATAGCCAATATTAATCTGATGGAATTAAACTTGGCTACTGGTGCAAAGGTCTCAGCATAGTCAAGTCCTTTTGTTTGAGAGTATCCTTTGGCTACAAGTCTTGCTTTGTATCTTTCAATTGTACCATCAGCCTTGTACTTTGTCTTGAAGACCCATCTGCATCCAATTGATTTTTGGTTGATTGGTAATTTGACTAAGTCCCAAGTTTGATTTTCCATCAGGGCCTGATATTCCTCAGTCATTGCAGATCTCCAAAACTTTGTCTGAGGGCTATTTAGGGCCTCTTTTACAGTCTGGGGTTCTTCAATATGGACTGAATAGGCATAGGCTAAGTTTGTACCCTCATTAATATAGTAATTTGGACTATTTCTTGTCCAATTGGATCTCCAGGCATTTGATACTGGAATGATCACTTCTGAGATATTCCTGGGCACTGATTCTGGCTGAACCATGGTTGTAGAGTCCTCTGGAGTGAAAAAAATTTTCATTGTTTTCCTCTGATTCAATCCTGACAATTGGTGGACTTGAGATCAAATTTTTGTCATCATCTGATGTCATTTTTTGTGAAAATTTTGAATTTTCATCAAACAACACATCCCTGGACTTGATCAGCTTCTTTGCTTTGGTATTGTAGAGTCTGTATGCCTTACTCTCATTGCAGTAGCCCAAAAATATGCATTTTGCACTTTTTGGCTCAAATTTTGACTGATTTCCGGCCAGTTTTTTGGCATATGCTGTACACCCAAATATTCTTAGATGTTCTGCACTTGGTCTGTATCCATACCATGCTTCAAATGGAGTAGAATCACAAAGTATTCTGTTATAACTCCTATTTTTAAGGTATACAGCAGTGGCAACTGATTCTGCCCAAAAATCATAGGATAATTTTTGATCATGGATCATAGATCTTGCCATATCAATTATTGATCTGTTAGCTCGTTTTGCTACTCCATTTTGCTGTTGGGAGTATGGTACAGTAGTCTCTTGCTTTATCCCGTGAATTTTGCAGAAGTGGATGAAGAGTTTTGAGGTATATTCTCCACCATTGTCAGAGCGTATTTTCTTGATTTTTTCACCAGTTTCTCTCTCCATCATGGCTTTAAACTCCCTGAACTTAGACAGAGCTTCTTCCTTTCTCTCCATGAAGTAGACCCATGTGTATCTTGTATAATCATCAATAAAAGTGATTAAATACTTCATCCCGCCTAAGGATAAGTTTTGCATAGGTCCACACAGATCTGAGTCAATTAGATCTAATTTTTTCTTAGTTTTGATTAACCCAGAGCTCTTGAACGGTTGTCTGGCTTGTTCTCCATATATGCAGGCTTCTCAGTGCTCCAAATCAGCTGGGGGATCAATTTTCACTCCAGAAATTAGCTGATCTTTGATCATTTTGCGCAAATAATCAAAATTGATGTGCCCAAATCTCCTGTGCCAAAGCATTGGTGTTTCTTCATTTCAGTTACTTATATTGGCTTCCAGATATGATGGAATATAAGTCAACTTGTATAGATTCTGTTCTCTGATGCCCAAAGCAATATGAGCACCATTTTGATCAGTGATCCTGCATCCAGAATTGTCAAAACTGAAACTGAGTCCTTCTGCTGTGGCCTTGGTTACAGAGAGTAGGTTCTTGGCTATTTCTGGTACATAGAGTACTTCTTTAGAGGTCAGTGTATGGCTTCCTTCACTGCTTCTAAGGTTTACTTGGATAGTTCCTTCTCCCACTGCATCAAGTGTTCTATTGTCACCCATGAAAACCTTCTTAATTGGAATTTCTTGATATTGGGTAAAAAGTTCTTTTTGGTGTGTAAAGTGTTGAGAAGCTCCAGAGTCAATACACCACGTCTGAGAATCCTTGTTTGTGGTCATATTTAGTGCAGATATGAATAGTCTATCTTCAGTTGTTGCAGCATTTCCATATTCAGGCTTCTTTGGCTGATAATCTCTCTTTTTGAAACACCGGTCTGATGTGTGTCCTTTCCTTTTGCAGTAGTTGCAAAATAGGTTGCTGTTGCCTTTGTAGGGTCTTGGGTACCTCCTTTGTTGGTTATCATTGCTTATTAAAGCATTTTCTTCTTCCTTCTTATTGGCGCTTGATTTTCTTAATTCTTCATCCAGGAGCCTTCCATATACGTAATTTAAGGTCAAATCTTCAGTTCTGGACTCTAGGGCTGATACAAGGCCCTGAAACTTGTCTGTCAGGCTATTCAGGATGGTAACTATCACATCCTCATCAGTAGTTGGTACACCCACAGATTCCATCTCATCTACCAGCAGGGTAATTCGGTTAATTAGATTTTTCATTTCTTCTCCTGGCAGCATCTTTGTAGCAAAGAATTTTTCTTCTCAGATACATTTTCTTGGCAGCTGAACATGACTGGTAGGTGTCTTCTAATGCCTTCCAGGCATTCTTTGCTGTTTTTGCTCTTGAGCATTAAATTAGCAATTTGTCCTTGACATTAAGGCAAATGCAGTTAAAGGCACTTTGTTCTTTCTTCTGGTACTTTAAGGCTTCCTCTCCCATGTTTTTAGGAGGGCATTCTTCTCCCATGACAATATCCCAAAGGTCTCTTTCTTATAGCAGCATCTTTATCTTCACCTTCCACACTTGGTAGTTAGAGCCATCCAACTTTTCAGCAGAGGGAAAAATTCCAGTAATAGCAGTAGTAGACATTGCAGAGAGTGACAGCTTGGGGCTCATAACCTGTTGTAAGAGTCTTGGAAATATTGGAAGTGATTTGGAGAACAAGTAGATTAGACTTGTTCCATTGTGCCATTGATCATAGCACCAGAGAGTGCTGTATATTTTGTTATTAATTTGATATTCTAGGGTCATATGCATGTTAATTTTGATCCCAAATTGGCACTGTATGGCACCATCTGGCACTCTCAGGCATGATCAGGCACCATCTGGCATGCTATGGCACTATTGGGCACTATGATCAGCTGGAATGATGGAACAAGTCTATTATGTGGTTTTCACTTAATGATTTATTGAATGTAAAAGTAGTATTTATACTTTTACCTGGTCTTGGCATTACAAACACGTAGAATAGGTTAAGGAAGGTCCCAAGAACATGTGTGCAAAGTTTGGGGCTGTTTGGACAACTTTGAGAATTTTCATGTTCTGGGTACCTGGTATTTTGGTGAAAATATACTAAGTAAATCCCTACAAGGAATTTGGTCAGTATTCTCTAGGATTTGAAGGTGATGATCTAAGTGACTAAGTTAGGTGAATGTTTAGGTGGAAATTCAAATTTTTACAACATAAAGACCCCTTTAGAGACTTCTACAACACACCCCTTTAGGTTAAAGGGGAGCTCAGAATTTCCATATTAGGAAATATTTTCTCAGAAAGGAAAGTGACTTCCAAATAAGGAAAAGTCACTATAAAAGTAAATAAGCCCATTAGTCAACAGAAGGTCAGAACACTGCTGTAGAAGTGATAAGCACTGCCTACAGTATATTTTGAGCCTAAGATTGAGGAAATTAGTGAAAGTCATATCTTCTATTGATATATCAAACTCCCAATAAACTATTTCAGTATTAGCATACTGGAAGTTGTTGTGTATTATTGATTAGCCTCTGCATTGTAGAACAAGCCCCAAACTAATTGTAATACAACACAACAGATGTATTTGCATTAAACAAGTATTCTACTAGCAAATACTGCTGGCTACTGAATTTCATCAACCTGAATCTGCTGCCTATCTTACAGTATCAGAGCAGAATTCTGATGGTAGTCTCACTTAGATCTGAGCTTATATTGTCTTGCAACTTGGATAGCTACTTATATCTATTACTGATAATTTGTTTATGCTTTCTTATGGGATACTAATAAGTGGCCATCACATCAAAGTGCAAATTATTATTTGCATTGGAGATACCCCACCCATCAGCAAGATTGTTGGCTTTCCTGGGCAAAATGAACAGTAGTACCATCAAATGTGTGAGATTCTGGGGATTTACTCCATATATCACACATGCAATTATCCAGACCATAACATTAAGAATGTCATCTTCTCACAGAGAAAATGTACAGAAGGCAGCATTCAATTGCAGCAAAGTGGTAGCTCAAAGCCATTGGCCAGAATATGAAATTAGTTTATGCCAGAAATGCTTAAGATAGGACACTGTTGTTGGAGCAAAAGCTTTCCATTGAGTGCAACGCATTTGCTTTCAATAACACCCCTATTCTAGAAACCAAGTTTACAGCTGGTATTCCAAGCTAAATGAGCCCTTCAGGATACTGGAGATATTTGAAATAATTGGCTAGATATTATAGAGTACCCTCTACCATAAGTACTCTGCATGGGCTCCAATCAATATTCATATGCATATGCAACAATACAAATACTAGGACTGGATGAGCTGGATATTTATTTATTCCAGGGCCCTTTCAAAGCCTTTTTTACCAAGAGTACAATGGAAGCATTAGGAGTTATATGTTGCCATTGTTGGAATTTATCTAGAAGTAGATCACCAATCTTAGCTTGACACATTTACAGCTTTTATGCAAAGAGTTTGTGACAGGATATGAGCAGCTATATTACAAACATAAAGCTGAACATGTAAATCTCTGCTGCTACTGTATCCATTCTCTACTCCATCTTGCTTGGTATAGAGAAAAATGGAGCTTGCTTTAACTTTTGGGAGTTTCCAATGGACAGGACGTGTGGGGAGATGAAAAGACAAGTCAAGTTGTAGGTACTGTCATATCCCAATCTCTTCAATAATATTACCTTCAAGTCCATCATGTATGTGTTGTGTTGGCACAACAAGAACAGCCAGGAAGAGTTGGAAAGTACTTGGTGCAGAGGTGCACATGGAGACACCTATACCTTTGGCTTTGAGAAGCCAAGTTGTCCCAATGTGTGGGTGTTCAGTCAAGTAATACAAAGCTGGGTTGGGCATGACAATCATCTAATTTCTAATAGGACAACTTTATCAAGGTATGCCAGTTTTCTCTTGATCACAGGCCTGTTTCTATACCATTCAACATGCAATACATACAAACAAGAGTCAGGGCACACTTGTAAAGAGTACTTGAATTTAGTAGGGGGAAGTAAAGTATTTGCTAAATACCAAAAGGTTGTTTGTGAATATTCAGGGGGTAGTTTTGGCTAAAGTGGTGGCAGCCAGCATATGTTTGCAAGATATATATGCTACCAGCAATATACAATGAATGGAACTTTGCAAGTATTAAACTAAGCAGCCGTAAAGTTGAGGCAATAGAAGTGTGTAAATTGTAGCAGGTATAAGTGTTTGTAGAGGTTAAAGAGCAGGAGGCCCAGTCTTTTCTTGATTTGAGCATTGTGTGAAATACCCAAGGTAGTAGTGGTAAGCATATAAAGAGGGTTGATTCAATAGTGGAAAAATGAAACATGCAAGTGGAGGTAGAAAAAGGAAATGCCATTTGTTAAATTGGTACAGTAGTGTTGTACAGAGTTAGCTGTATGCTGCTGTACTGCTGTTAAAATGACATCATAGGCTTGCAATGAGGCCATAAAAATACTTCCAGTCTCTTGTCTTATAAGGTAACTGGATGTATTGGCTAGTTAGATCCACCCAAGCAAATGAAGAATGTGTGACATCTTTTACAATGCCATGCAACCCTTGTCAAAAGATTGCTTAAACACTGTCAATTTCTAAGTTTAATTGGGCATTAGAAATAGCTAAATACTAATACAACCCTGTCATAAGATTGCATAGAGAGGTATTTTTCCCATACTGCTGGCACTTTAATGGCCTCCTGCAGGATTCTGACAGCTGATCAGGATTGAATCTACCCACTATAGTGAGGTCATAGTGACACTCACAGACACATGTGGCCATTCTCTTGTTTTCTGCTCCTCTTTTTTCAGCTATGCTATCAAGTGCAACTTTGGATTGAAGGTTAACCTGAATCATAGTAAAGTCAACAAATAACTGGGAACCTGGCTCTTCCAAATTGAAGAGCATTTATGGCTATTGGAATTCCCCAGATAAGAAGTGGTATTAAGCTGCTTCTTATTTGGCATATACATGTTTACAGTGGTATCACAACAAGATCAATTTAGCCACCATTATGGTATGCTCCACTCTCTCTACCTGGGATGAGCCTGTGTTGGAAATTTAGGATGCTTTTGAGTGTCCACACAAGCAGACATTACTAAGGAAGATGCTGAAGACAATTGGACAAAACCAATGGTGCAAGAACACATCTTTGGATATAGATATCTACTTGGACAGACTGGAAGAATGGACACCCTTGATCAAGTCAAATACCTTATTGATGGGTTGAACAAAAGTACTTGCAAGGAAGTGAGTTGCTAAAGACCCTCAACTAATGAGGAAGCCACTGAGATTGCCATTGGCCTTGACTCAGCAAGATTTGGAGTTGTAAAGCACTAAGCAACTAATCACAAAGACTACAATCACTATAAAAGAGCACAATCTGAATCAGTGCCAATGCAAATAGATGATATGCAGAAGAATCCCAGCTCAGAAGATTGTAAGAAAGAGGACTTTGTTTCAATTTTCACAAGTTTGGGCACATCTCAAAATACCGCCCTTGGAGAAGAAATGTACACCAGTAAACAGAAATCTTAAGACATATTGAAGCCTAATTACATAGAGATATGTAATATGAGCTTGAAGAAGACCCAGAACTCATCTTTCATTTGAGTGAGTAATCCTTATCCCAAATGACCTCAAATTTGTGAAAGCTATTATACTTGAGCAGAGTAATCAATGGAGTGCCGGTCAAGATCCTGATAGACTCATGAGCATCCCACAAGAACTTGTCAGAGTAATTTGCCTTGAAAACTGAAAGCAGCTCAGAACCTACCAAATTAGCATCAGTTTCAGCAACTGATAGGATTTCTCACATAATCAACCATTGTGGTAGAGTAATCATATCTCCCACAGACAAGTTTGTCCATATAGGTATTATGATGCATGTGTTAATATTTATGTTATCAGTTTTATCCCATTTTTGTTGCCCAAATTATAAGTATTACCACATATGATGTTTACCCTGAATAGTTATCAACATTAATGTTATTCAGCTTTGTGACCACCAGATGTATCTACAGTAGGCAAGTACTCACATCAGTACCCATGAAACATGACCCAGGACTTTTTTACCACTCCTACTACTTTAATACCCAATATGGTAACTCTTTGTTACTGAGGCTTCACACTACAGATCCCTGATTGGGAGGATATACTGTGGCTTTTAGAACCTTAAGGGCATTCTTAAAGTATTATTAGCTTATAGTGATGTCATCAAGAATGCTATTGATGCCTGAAATCTTCTAAAACCTGGTTATTAGTAATCACTTGGCAATCAGGAAAAGTACATATGGGAGGTTGGTCCCTGATCAATAAATCATCCATTCTTTCAGTAGCACTTTCCACTTATAGATTAGCAGTTGAGCACTGCACCTACCTTCAACAGTTACAGCTCAAACATTCCATCAAGGAGCTCCTCAGGGTGATGCACATGGCACAAAAAGGCCTTTGGAGACACTTGGAGCACCTATGAAGCTTGAGAAAAAGGACCTTTTATCAAAGTGCTATAGTGATGGAGACACCAGCAGCTTAGACCCAGAGGTTATTGCACCCATTAGACATCACACATGCCTTGCACTGGGTAGCTTCTCCCAAGAGTACTTCTACACAACCACACTGCATTACTCAGCCAGTGTGAATGAAGATTAATGACAATGAGGATCTATAGCCCTAGATTTTTGGAAACTGCAATTTGACCTGGTACTTGAAAGAACATGGCAATTCAGCTTTAATTCATCAATAAACTGGAGAACCCATGCCACTCAAATTCAAAAGGCAACCTGATCTATGAGCTGCTACCTGCCAGACTGGATTTCAGCCTGGTCAATACCAGTGTGTTTGACACAAGTGAGCTTAGCAAGACATAGTTCTTTGTAGCACTTAGAAGAGGTACCCAGATGCTTCTCATAGCAGTATTACAGGATGATTCCTCTATACCAGTTCCCCAGAAAGTCCAGACTCTTCTAAAGGAACATTTAAATGTGGTCCCAGATGAACTTGTGTGCCTATCACCAGTCAGAAAATTGGATCATGGCAATGACAATGGAGGTAGCCCCCCAGTGAGTAAGACACCTTACATAGTTTCTCATTGGCTAAGTGATTACATATCATGGTGATCCACAAGGTTCTGAAGATTGATAAACATCTTAATGACATCAGAATGAGCTAAGAGTGTACTTAGTAGGTGCTGGCAGGTTCTAAGAGGCATAACACATCTGACCAGTTAAGAATCAATACTCTGAAACTTGTGTAACATAGGGATACCATATATGGTATAGGAAAGGTAGGGATGGTGACACAGTTTGACCATGTTTTACAGGTGCTGGCATGGGTACTTGCGTAATATAGAAGCACTTACAGCTAGTAATCTTACATAAAGTGATGGATAATTTATGCAATAAGGTAAGCAGGTGTGATAGTCAGCCAGCTTATGAGATAGCACTGATCAAGTAAAACAAATGGGATAAAACTAAAACAAGTGTAGTTGAGAATTAGGGAAGTAGAAAATATGGGAAGGAGCACATCTGTCAATGAGTGTCACTATGACCGCACTACACTGTGACTATGAGGGACTGATCCTGTCCAGACACCATTCAGAGACTGTTGAAAAATAATTGCACCCCAGATTTTATAACAAACTTAATCAAAACTTTTCATTACAACAATGTATAAATGGCTTTAGATTGGTTCCCTGCCAATTTGTTTACTTTCTGATCCCAGACACTCTATCACTTCCTACATTTGTGTGCATTGATTGGCTTTTGCCTCTTTTTCACACTCCTTCCTTCCTGACACAACCATTTCTCTTATTTTTCATGCATACAAATTGGTTTATTTCTGTTGAAACTTCAGTTGTAGCTCAATTGCCAATTGTACTGATCAATACAAGTCCCTATACCCAACACTAAATTTAAGCCCAACCCCACACTCAACAAGTAGCTCTATTAGAATTGACCACTCAATAAGTATTTCTGCTGTAATGCTCTGGTTCCACAACTTTGGCAGAAACTCAATGGCTTTATGCCACAGTTCATTCACTGGTTCCCACATCTCCTGGTCTTCAGCCAGCATTGCAAGGCCTAGCTCCTCATATGCCAGTCTTTGAAATAAATCCTTGCAATATTCAAGTGCATTTTTTTGAGCACTACTCTGGAAGAAGTGCTGCAACCTGTTGGTGTGCCTATTAGTGTTCCAAAATTTCACTGAAGGCATTGTGATAGTCTTTCAATCTCTTGATGTTGTAGCCTTGTCTGTCAGTGGGATCTTCATTCTGTCAACAATGGAGGATGTGGAGGCTGCAGTAGATGAATTGTCTTTTTCTGCAAATTCATTTACCTTGCCTGAGTGTAGTTCAACTGGCTGTGCTTCCAACTCTTGTGAAAACAGCTGTTTTCTTGTTGGTAATTCTTCTTGGCTATGATGAGACTCAGTCTGTTCAGGGCTTGCAGTGTTAATTGGCATGAAGTGCAGTTTTTTTTGTATGCCTCCCTGTCTAAGGCTTGGGTAGACCTTTTTCTTTATCACTGCTAGGTCTTTCACTGATACTTTGTATGAGTGTTTCTTGTAATGAACTATGCTTTTTCCCTAACAAATTCTGCTCTAATGCATCTGTTTCAGCCTGCTTGTTGCTTGCTGGCACTCTCCTGGCAACCTGACGTTGCTTTTTTGTTTGTTTCAAGGTCTCAACCATAGTTGGGGTGGGCTCCTGTCAAAGCCACTGGTTTCTATCACTGCCAGGTCCTTCACTTCTACTTTGACTGAGTGCTTTTTGAGTGGTACTACACTTTTTTCTTGATAAATGTTGTGCGGTTGCATCTGTGTCTGCTTGCCTGTCCCTGACTGGTACTCTTCCAGCTACCTGACATCTCTTTGATGCTTGTCTGGAGCTTTTAGCCCTGCTTGTAACAGGCTCTTGAGGAAGCTGCTGGTTTTTTGCCATGGCACCCTTGTTTGTCTGCCCTTTATAGTTTATGTTGTTCTTAAGATACTTTCTTAGAATACCAATGCTAGCCCAAAATCCATTTGCCCATTTGAATCCAGGATAATACTCATGGAACAAGTCAAGTGCATTCTGTTAGTCTGGAGTTCCTGATGGTCCCATGATATGCCAGCCTTAAGGTGATAGCATGCTAGACGTCTGACAGCCTTTTGAATATTAGCCCACTCTACATTATTGCACTCAATTGCTTCACGGATATTCAATGTCTTTTGATTTTTGGGCTTTGGTATAAACACCACATTGTCTCCCTCCCACGCTGTGATAGGTTATCTGTGGGCTTTATCTTTGGGCACTGTTATTGTGCTTCAAAGACTGTAGAGTGTTCCTCTGCTGGTACATTGGGAAACTGCTCAATTCTTGGCTGTGACATTAAGCTACTTAAGTTCTTTCTTTGCAGCAAAGATACTGCTTTCCCTACCTGGGATATAAATTGCTCTACACCTTTTATCTGCTCATCCTGTTTCTAGACTATATTTGATTTCTCTGGGTCATGACATCTATCCTATTAGCCACTGTGCCCAATTGCTTCATCAATACGTTGATATGGGCTGAAAATATACTTGCTAATGTGGGTGGTGGTGATGTTTTAATGGCCACTTGCTAGTCTTCCACAGAGGGTACTGCGTTTACTACATTCTCATCTGCCTGAGCATAGCAGTCAGCTTGTGGCTCCACAGGGGTTCTTATTTGGCTACTTGACTGAGAGCCTGAGGAGTCTGAATTATTACCTTCAGTGGGCAAATTGCTAACATGGCCATTTTTGGATGTAGCCCTGCTTTTTGCACTGAATGTCAAAGCAAGCTGTTGTCCAACCATTCTACTGTTGCCAGCAGTGATGGAGTTTGGCTGGGAATCAGACAAATTTGCTTTATTGCTTAGTTGCATATATATATGGAGGAGAATCAAACCAAAGGGGAAATAGTGTTACATGTACATGTGTATGTGATGCCACAAACTTACTTATAATACTTACTATGGTAGGTCATCATTGAATCTTGCATTCATGTAAGTGCAATGTCTCAAATACAGACTCTCTGAAACTCTCTTGAATATTGACCAAAAAGTGATATAATAGTGTTACGCTGTTGAAGGTCAAGCTGTTTGCCCCATGGACAAGACTACTTTGACTCAACACCAAAAGAGAAGAGAAAAAAGACTATGTGGCTATTGTAGCAAGCCCCTCAGCCATGACGCATGCAGACAGCATAGGAAATATTGCAAGTATCATGGCCGGTGTTTTGCCACACAAGTCATATTTGATCATTCATTGGTCATTACTGGACCAACATTATCTTACTGGGCATTTGATACTTCTATATTGGCACTGGCCATCTATGTCACCTTGTGCAAACTTAGTCAGGTGAGTTTGTAATACCTTTAGGCTCACCTCAGCCTTCTGAATATGGCATTCAGAGTGATAGCTCTGACAAAGGAGGTTCACTGATGGATTATAAGCCCATCTCCTCTAACAGCTGTACCACATATGAGCCTGGTCAAATAACCCTAAGTCACCATCCAACCTGGATGGCTACCTGTAAGTTTCTTGTCATATAAGGTTATTGGATTTCCTGGTCAACTGGATCCACTTTGAAACTGAACTCAGCAGAACAAATCTATACAGTGCATGAGAAAGAGATATTTGCTATAATACACTGCTTAAAGACATGGAGATGCTACATTGCAGATGTCAGGTACACTTTGAAGACTGTTCATACCTCACTCAAGTATATATTCCCTTGAAAGGTACTATCCTTAAGATGGACAAGATGGAGAGAATACACTCAGCAATTTGACTTAGAGATTGACTACTGCCCTGGTCAAAGTAACACAGTTACTGACAATTTATCAAGATTAGAATAGGTTGCACAACTCAACCTGGTGAGCAAATCAGATTAGCTCAGCCTATTACCCAAGTACTTGGAAGATCAAGCTGCTTCTTGTGAGTTAGATGATGATATCCAGAAGATTATCTGGGATGAAGTCAGTAAATTTGTAGTATTGGATGAAACACTCTACCAGATTGTTAATGGAAGCCCTATTGCCTAATGCACCTATGTTGCTTTTCTGTATTTATTGCATAAGCTACATAATAGCTGTGGACATCCAGGAATTGCAGGAACCTATAGCCTTGTAAACAATAGTACATGGTGGCCCAGAGTTAAACAAGATATTAAGAGACTGCCACCAAAATCAAGGAGCATATCCCATACTGGTGGTACTCCCAACCAAGATGAACTGTCCCAATCTAGAATTGTTAGAGTTTTCTTTCATGTCTGGCTGTTTTAGGTATATTTCTCTTTCATTAGTAGTCATTGCATCATTAGGCAGCTGGTCAATGGGTTCAATGGCATTCAGATCTGAATTTTCCACAAATAAAACATCCCTGCTCCTCATTAGCTTCTAAACTTGCCTTTATACCTTAGACTTGTTCCATTGTGCCATTGATTGTAGCACCAGAGAGTGCTGTATATTTTGTTATTAATTTGATATTCTAGGGTCATATGCATGTTAATTTTGATCCCAAATTGGCACTGTATGGCACCATCTGGCACTCTCAGGCATGATCAGGCACCATCTGGCATGCTATGGCACTATTGGGCACTATGATCAGCTGGAATGATGGAACAAGTCTATTCTATACCCTTTAGCTTGTTTACAATGTTCAAGTAAGATCCTTTGCTGCTTTTTGGTTCCAACTTTGCGCATATTTTGCCAAACTGCAATAGATAAAGTCCCTGCAATAATTTTTGAAGTGCCTAAGCTTTATTCTTTTGCTTATATATACCTTAAGGGTTTTGAACTTAGAAGTGCAGCTATTGGATATCTATTCCTGATGTTTATTAGGGTAGTAACATATTCTGCCCAAGAGATGTTACAATTCTGTTATAATAGAGCACACATTTTCCTATCTCTACTATTGATTTATTGGCATGTTATACCACTCCATTGTGCTGTGAAGTATGTGGAGCAGTAGCAGGCACAACACAAATTGATTTCTCACTAATTGGCTGATTTTCTGTTCCCCAATGTGCTCAAGCCTCCTGTGCCTTATCTCTCACTCAGTTCTACCAGTTTCAGCAATATTTACATGTCAAGGTAAAATGATCTTGCATTATAACTTGTATATACTTTGATCTCTGATTCCCAATGCTACTTTGCACCCATCTTCACTCAATATTGAGCAGGCCAGTTAAGTAAAAGCAAGTCTCAGTCCCTAAGTAATTACTTTACTCACTGAAGGCTGGTTTTTAGCTGTCTGGGCACATTTAGTACATCAGTCAGTATTGTTTCATTTACCCCTACACTATTATTCATATTTAATTCAATAGACCTGCTAACAGCAGCTAACAGTGTTTAGTTGTTTCCCAGATAAGCCTTTCTTACAGGAATAGTCTCTAAGTAGCTGAGCCACTCCCTTATACCACAAGTATGCTGCACTATTCCAGAGTCAACATACCATTCAATATTATGGTTATTTGCACTCTCTTATACTGTTGCAACTGACTATTCATCTGTAGCTACAAGGTTTGCCTGCTCCAGTTTCTGATCTCTGTCCACTTGTTTCTTCTTGCATTCTGTTGCTCTGCATTCTGGCGTCTTACAGTAGCTACAGCAACAAAGTTTTCTTTGATTCTGTGGCTTTTCCTTCTTATCTGTGTGCCTTTCTGAGCAGAATAAAGCATAATCTTCCATTGTCTCTGCTTGATCAGTACATCCAAGTTCCTCATGTATATATTTTTCTCTAATATATTGCTGAGTCAGATTGTCTTCTCTGCTTTGAAAAAAAATTATCAGTACTCATAATTGTCTGGTAAGCTGCAAAGTAGACAGAATCTCTTTTCTTCATCATCTTTACCAGAATTTGCCACTCTTAAGTTCTTCTCCAAGTGATTCCATTCTGGCAAAGTGTTGTAGCATGTCATTGTATGGCTTCTTCCTCAGGTTAAAGAGCTTAGTTTTTGAATAAAGCTTGCTTGATACGGAGGGGATATTCTCAAAGGACTCCCAAGATGATTTGGCAGTAATAGAAGAATGAGTTTAATAAATGAAGTAATCTTGCATATTGATATACATATATAATACACCAAAGGCTTCCCTCTCCTTTTCTTGAAGCTCCTCAACTTACACTGCTATTTCTTTGGGCCCAGCTTCCTTTCCCATTACTATATTCCCAAGCTTTCTTTCCTTGAGGTGGACTTGCACCTTGATTCTCCAAAGTTTCTTGTTCTTCTTTGATAATCTCTCCTTTACAGGGAAGATGTTTTGTTGTTCAGTAGGTGGTAGCAATCATCTTTTGACTAGATCAACTCAATCAGGGCTCATAACCAGTTGCAATTCCAAGATGAGCTTTGAATATAAAGAACTTATCAAGAAATAGTAAAAATAGTTAAACTGGACTTATTCATAAAGAAGCTCAGTATTTGAGCCACTATAGTGGTAATACAACTGTAACACTAAGTTAGGAAAGTTTCCTAAATGTTAGGAGCATTCTGCAACAGTTTGAAGAGTTATATATAAAGCATGACAAACATGCTAATTTGATCCTGACTATATAGGAATAATCATAAGATCATATATTGGAGTTGAGGTGGCTAAGTTAGGGCTGTAAGTGAGTCCTAGAGTGAAAACAATTAGTCCAGAATTGCTTAGTAAGCTCATAGCTGCTGTATGATACCAAGTGGTCCTATAATTAACAAATATAGGCTTAAGACCTAGTGCTCCTTAGTACAGTCTACAGCTGAGTTGCAATGGGTGGTTTAATAAAAGTAACTCAATATGTATGCATGAAAAGTAAGAGGACTGGTTGAGTCAGGAAGTACACATTGTACAAAAGAGGCAATTTTCAATCAATATATACCAGTGTGGGAGATTATTGCCCCATTGAAAGTAAGAAAAATGAGGCAAATCAATTAAAAATCAATGTGGGGACCAACGTGCTGAGATACTTGGCATTGTTTTTTTGTCAAATCTAGGTGCAATTATATTCAACAGCTTTGTACAATATCCTAGTGGCATATGCACCTCTTAGTTATGAGATCTAAATTGGCAACAGTGCACTGATGGGCTTCTTTTATTTTTTATATGTACTCTAATACACCTAACAGTGCTTTGCCAGTATTTGTGTTGGGTTTGCATTGTATTGTGGCAGTTTTGCAGCTATTTCTTTATACTTACAAAAGGCTAACTGGCCTATAGTTTCAGTGGCAGATATTGCAAAAAAGGCATTATTTTGATGGACTTTTTGTGGCACTCTATTGGCACTATCATGGCAGTATGCTGCCAACTGCTAGTTTGGTACAATAGCAACATACCAGCTTACTAAGTGATACTTCATTTCCTTACCTCCTGTGGTACCACTTATATATTGAACTTTGGATTCACACCTCTTCATTTGCATAAATTCCTCAACCATAGGTATTTCATATTTGGTTGAGATCCTGGCCACCTGCAAACTATCCCCTTCATATGTTGAAATGTGCTGTAACTAACATTCCCTGCCACTTCCACATCACAGCTTTCTGGCACAACACTTGCAAAGTGGCCATTTGCCCTCTATTGCAAGCCATATATCCCCTTGCAAAGAAGCATTTCTGACCACCATATGTGCAATGAATACATTTCTAACATCTACAAAATACATTTGGTACTTATTCATTGCAATTCTATTCCCTAGTGGATTTCAGTCCTTCTTGTAGGTCTGCTCCAGTACATTTCCTGTGTGTTCTTTGTTGAAAGTTGCAGAGAGTGGTTTGTACCCAAAAAGTACCTAACACAATTGGGTAAAGTAGTCAGGCAGTAATCAATTGCTAGTACATCTATCTAAGCCTTACCTTGCACAGCTGCTTACCTATTCATTGAAGCTACTCACCTTCTGAATGTTGCTACTATGAAAGTGTTTTGGATGTAAAAAACCTATCAAGATATACTGATAATAGTTTAGCTACTGTTAATTCATAAGGAAGCTCAGCATTTTACCCTTTTGGAACTAATACAAATGTAACACTGAGTTAGAGATGTTTCTGTTGAAATATTGGACTATTTGGTATCATTCTGCAGCTAAAATCTTACTTAACAATTCTGGACTAGTTGTGGTCACTGTGGGACTAGCCTACAGCTCTAACTTTACCACTTTCTTCAGGTCTATGATCTAATGATTATTCCCCTATAGTCAGGATCAAATTAGCACTAATATTGACTATCATGTACTAACCCTGAAACTGTTACAGAATGCTCTTGAATATTGAGAAACCCTCCTTACTTAGTGTTACAGCAGTATTACTTATACAAAGGTACAAATACTGGGCTTCTTTACTAATAAACAATTGCTCAACCATTATCATTATTTCTGGATAAGTTCCTTATATCCAAATCACTTCTTAAATTGCAACAGTTTCCCAATATTCAGGAGTAAGCTCTGACAGCTTCAGGGTTGATAGAAAATGTGGGGTGAAAATGCTAATTTGATGTTGACTATTGTGGATTAGATAATGGATTATTCAGCTGTAAGAATGCAATAAAGTTTGGGCTGTAGATGAGTCTTACAGTGACAAAGACTAGTCTACAATTGTTAAGTAGATCTTGGCTGCTGAATGATACCAATCAGTTGAGTATTCCAACACCTCCCCCAACTAAAACACTTCTTAGTCCTACTCTCTCTCTGAGATTCTGCAATGCTGGCAGATATAGTGTTTTGTCTCTGCAACTGCTTTCAATTTGTCTGTTGGGCAGTCAACTGACTATCAGATTATTTTCTTCAGCTTCCCTCATGAGGTATTGTTGTGAACTCATGTGCCTAGTTCTAGCATGATATGTAGGACTTCTAGCTATTGAAAGACAACTTTGATTATCCTTGTCAATGTTGTAAGAGTCTTGGACATAATGATTTATTGTTTGTAATAGTAGTATTTACACTTCTACATGATCTTGGATATACAAACACACAGAATAGGTCAAGGAAGGTCCCAAGAACATGTGTGCAAAGTCTGGGGCTGTTTTAATAACTTTGAGAATTCTCAAGCTCTGGATACCTGGTATTTTGGTGGGAAAAATTCTAAGTAAATCCCAACAAGAAATTTGGTCAGTATTCTCTAGTATTTGAAGGTAATGATCTCAGTGACTAAGTTAGGTGAATATTTGGTGGAATTACAAATCTTTACAACAGTAAATACCAGCTTGTTCTTCTCAACTGCAAATTCAAGTTTGTATAATTTCTGGTGATTACAAAGCCTTATTAATTGCTCACAGGTAGCCAGTGTTCTGCCTCTGTTGTAGAAAGTGCCACAGCTGGTTGTTTCCAGCTATTCCAAGTGCTAGCTTAACTAGGATAGAAATAAACACTCCGGGGTGGGGCTTTTGGCAATCATATTTCTTTTCTAATTTTGATAACCAAAGCCCTTGAAATTAGGGCCAATTAGCAGTTGGAATATTTTACTACTTGATATCATTCTGCAGCTATTGATTTACTGAGGAGTTCTAGACTAGTCAAAGTTGTGGTAGCAGTCAATCATGGCCCAAACCTGACTAACTTCTTTTAGATCCACAATCCTATGATTATTCCCATATATTCAAAATGATATTTGCACTTTTACTAAACATTAAGTATTAGCAGTGAAGCAGTTGCAGGATGCTCCTGAATAGTGATAAACTCTGCAACTTGGTGCCACAGCTGCATTATAATGAAAATGGCATAAAAACTGATCTCCTTTGGGAATAAATAACTTTTTTACTATCATCAGTAGCTCTATAAAAGTTCCTTAAATCCAAAACACTTCTTAAGCTAGAGCATGTAATGAGCCCCAATTACCTTAGTCTATTTTAAAGATCACTTCTAGCAACAAACAGAATCACACAATTATCTTCCACATAAAGGAAAGGCTTGTTGGGGAGAACTGCATATGTTGGAGAATCAGGATGCAGATCCAGTTTGATAAACAAGTGCTCTGGAACATAGTAATAGTCAGAAGCTGAGCCCAAAGGGAAGAAGCTGAAGTTGACAAGCTACAAGTGGAGAGAAATACTGTAGATGCCATATGCATCAATGTTCAAGACTTCTTTGTGGGACAAGTTCCTGCAGTAATACTGCCAAAGAATCCAGGAATATCTCAGAGACAATCAGGACAGCAAAATCAGCTTCAAGCAAGCTCTATTTAAATAGTGGGTAAGATACATGGGGCAATAAGTCATGCAAGAGGAGTACTATTCACTAATTAGGCCAAAAAACATGGAGCTTGCAGATCTACCAAATGGGACAAATCCAATAGGATACCAATGGGCCTACAAGATCAAGATAACATCAAAAGGAGCTATTGTTAAGTCAAAGGCTAGATTGGCGGTGTGGTGGTGTAGAGGTACTCCTGGGAGAAGCTACACAACTCAAGGTGTGTGAGGTGTCTGATGGGTGCAATAACCTCTGTGTCTAAACTGCTGGTGTCTTTGTTAATATGTCACTATGGTAAAAACTCCTGCTTCTCTAGCTTCCTAGGTGCTCCAAGTGTCTCCAAAGGCCTCTGAGTGTCTTGTGCACTACCCTGAAAAGCTCCTTGATGGCAGGTCTGAGATGTACTGTTGAAGGCAGGTGCAGTGATCAACTGCTAATCAATAAGGTAGAAGTGTTCCTAATAGAAGGGATGATTTATTGATGAGGGATTGCTTTCCCTTAAATACTTTTCCTGATTGCCAAGTGATTACTAATGCCAAGGTTCTAGAAGATTCTAGGTATCAGTGGATTTCTTGATGACATCACTATGAGCTAAAACTATGCCAAGAATGTCCTGGAAGGTTCTAAAAGGCACAGCACTCTCAACCAATCAGGAACCAGTAGTCTGAAACCTGTGAAACATAGAAATACCATATATGGTATTGAAATGGTAGGGATGGTAACATAGACCTAGGTCATGTGGCACGGGTACTGACGCGGGTACTTGCCTTATATGGATACATCTACTGATCACAAAGCTGAATAACATCTGGGATAACTAATGCTAATAACTAATCAGGGTAAACATCATATGGGGATAATACTGATAATATGGGCAAAAGAAGAATGGGATAATACTGATAAGATAAAATATGGATAAGTATATCATAGTGACTATATGAATAAACTTGTCTGTGGGAGGTATGTTTACTCTACCACAGCGGCTAAAGGCTCTTACTAAATTAGGGACTAAGCTTCAAGGAAACCTTTGCTGCAGTAGTCAAGTTTAACTTCAGTATAACAGCTCTAGCTCTGGCAGCTGTACACAGTGTAGATCTGCACCATATAGATGTCAAAAGAGCCTTTCAAAATGGGGATTTGTAAAAAACCATATATAGGGCGCAACTGCAAGGCTTAGAAGGTCCCAACAAAGTTTGCAAGCTCAGAAAACTGCTGTGTGACCCAGAGAAGGCAGCTGCAGGATGGTTTGATATAGTTTATGCTTCTCTTGAGGAGACAAGGCCCTTTTGTTGCACTGCAGATCTCCATAATGTATAAATCGGTGTCACAATGGAGTTATTATCCCAGTTATTTATATAGACATCCTAAGAATTGCTACAAGCAAACATGAAAAATTGATCAGTCAAAATCATATCTCTATTGCAAATTGCAGACAACTGATCTTAAAAATGCACTTTAGGCTTGGAGTTGATGCCAAGTCTAACATATTTATGCAAAAAACCTTACTGAATCAATGCAAGTATAGCAAAAACATTCTTGAATGCTTCAAAATGGAATATTACAAGCCTGCAACAGGCTCCAGGGACATCAATCCAAGATTGAGCAAATCTTGGCCAGTTTTGGGTAAAATCTGCCCAAATCTAGACCAAACCTTCCCTATCCATTAAAGGTCATCAGTTTAATTAATTTGATGGTATCTAGAAATCTAGATATTGGAGTGGCAGTGGGAAATATCATTCATTTATGCACAATCATGACTCTGATCAAATTACGGGTATAAGTCTTAATATTGGAGTTGCAGAAGTAGTTTGCCAGTATTGTATTTACTAAAATTTGAGCTGAGCTTTACTCAGGGGCCACTAGCTTGTTATGCACATTCTGCCAGATAAATTGCTTACTAATTACTTTTCCCAATGTAGCTTGTGGATGATGACTCATGCAGTTGCATCGTTATTACCCAATTAGATCTTACTCAATATATCTATTTCTGTCTAATAAGGCTCTGCTAATTCATCTGCTGGCTAATAACAATGATCTACTATATAAAGATGATATACTAATAGGCCAAACCCAAAACTGACTGTTTAATCATAAACTGATCTTATTGAAATATTCAATCCTCAGATCATTTTGTTGCTTTTTGCCAGAGCTGGGTGGGACCTCCTGAATCCATTTTCTTGTGTTATCAGTATGCTGATGGTGCAGTATTGTCAGTAAGACTTGCAGACTTGAGTCTGTGACTATGGACCTGCTATGGTTGGATGGTTGAATGTCTTAGCTCAGTTCTCAGTTAAAATAATTAGTTTTATGCTTAGCATATTTGAATATCAATGTTATCTATCATGTTAGTAATATTAGTCAGCAAATGATTCAGCAGATCCTTATTAGACAGAAATAGAAATATTGAGTAGATCAGATTGGTGAATAATGATGCAATCAGATGAGTCATCAGCCACAACCTACACTAGGAGTTGCAATTAGTCAGCAATTGATCTGGCAAAATGCATATAAGGAGCTGCTGAAACTTGGATAACAATAAGCTCAAGTCTTGGTGAATAGGCTTGTTCCGTTGGATAGTGCCACATAGTGCTAGCCTGTTTATAGTGCTGGATCAATCCGGCACCCTACGGCACTATCTGGCACTATAATTTCTACCATGATGCCAGTGGTATGATACAGTTACTGGTAATTTTACTCAATCTTACTTATGTTGCTCAGAATAGTGCTTTCCTTGCTTTGTTTACTCTTCATAATGCTCCAGACACATTTCTCTCAGTGGATGTCTTCTTGTATGAACATACTGTGCATTAATAAGTATCTTAACTATTTTACCTATTCTGCTGTTTTCTCCTATATATGACTTTCCTCTGTATTTACCTGCCAATATGCTGAATCTCTTCAGATATCCAAATGTGTGCTCTACCCTTACTCTGAAATGATTAAATATCTCATTGTAGAGCTTCTGCTTCCTGCTAAGTACACCATTCCTTGGCTTCCTATAAGCTGTAATACATCCTAATCTCTGACAATCCTCTCCTATATAAGCTAAGTCTGCCATACATTTCTCCCCTCTACTGAATTCAGGATGATTCTCTACCCAGAGTGCTTTGTCATGCCTACTTCCAGCAAATGGCCCACTAAACCAGATGATGTTAACCTCAATGTCAGACAGTGCTTGAAACTTCACACAGTGTGCCTTGTACTTGCCAGAATAGAAGTGTCTCTGCCCTCTAGAAGGTCTGTTAATCCTCACTGGGAAGGTATCCAAAATACTCCTGATATGGAACCTGTTGCTGAATACTCTGGGATATGGAAGTCTATTGGAGCTTCTGAACCTAGTATTCCAAGCTTGCTCTAAGTCATTCATACCCTCTGCAAGGTGGTTCTCCATTGCTGTCAGCTGGGAATGAAAGCTTCTAGGACTTTTGTTGCCATGGATGGTGGAATGAAACCTTGTAGGGCAATAGTTCTTGTAATAGCAGAGAGGCTTAAGAGATCTCCTTGAGTAGATTGGGGTTGATGGTCCACAGTACTTGGAATAGATCTCCTCTAGTGTGTCAAAAGGAAATCCAGTGGTAGTGATGGGATTGATGAGAAAAGACCATTCAGATGAGTAAGTCATATTAAAATTGGTAGATGATTGTATAAAGGCGGTTTGAATCGATTTGGCGCAATCCGCCTTATTTATCTGATTTTTAATACATTATGGTTAAATCTCCATCAATTGCCACGTATCCCATCATTATGTCGCAAAAATCATCCGCAAACAATGCCTTGATACTTTTATTGATGCTTTAATCATAGGTCTATAATCAAATAGGAAATCTGCGATTGATGTGATCTGATCCGTGTCAATGCAATCCAAGATGCATCATGCATAATATATGGAGATTTCAACAATCACATTAGTTTTCATATATATTTCATATAAGACCAGGTTGATGTCAATATACTGCTGTATAAGTATCCAAATACGTTGCTATGGTCCCCATACCAAGCCTCAACTCATCTTTAGTACAACCCAGACAAAACCCATCCCCCAGCTCACAAGCGCGTCCGGACCGGAAAAGTCAATGTTGGATCCGTTCAAATTCTCGCCAAATGATTTTAGTATGGCCCAAGTGTCTATGATGAGCCTTCATACAGATATTTGGGCACTACTGATTAATCTAGCAGAACTAGATACCTCAGAGAGTCGACAAAGATGGAAGAATTTGAGTAGAAAGCTGTGGCATGAGTCTACATCAAGATGCCAGCCAATGTATGTAAAAAGATATATAACAAGACAAGTATTGAAATCAAGAATGAGCTGAGAGTGAGGGGATTTGACAAAGAAGCCGCGCGGGAGCGATTTTGTGCGCAATTTGCACAGTACTGGCCGGACGCGTCTGTTCGTGCCTCAACTTTGGGAACCAAAGAGATTTTGAATGAGTTTTTGCCTCAAATGACTAATGTACTACGTGATATATTAGTAGAGCTAAGTGGCTTCCGAGAGCAATATACACAGGACTCATCCAGGCAACAGCTCCAAAGTATCAGACAGAGGGTAAGTGAATACCTTGAGGAATCAGATGGTGAGCTTCAGGAGGAAGAATACAGACCGCGAGCAACATCATCCAGATCGCGCCAGCACGCCTTGCTGGATTCCCTACCATCTCTTGCAACCACAGCGCACCGGCGCACGTCAGTCCAAAGTACTCCAACACCCTATACCGGAACGCCCCACCTCAAGTCAACGCGTGTCGGGTCAACGCGCGCGCTTCAGAGCAAAACTACAAGAACTTGCCAAACTGCTTATTTAGACACAAGTCCATTGGAGCGGACCGAGTTGCATCAACTTGCAGCATCACATCAAACTCAGCCAAGGGCCATCTCAACGCATCAAGGCGCGCCTGCGCGTGCCGTTTTGCCTGACCATCAGCAAGTTACTTCTGGTGAACTGACTGATGATGACCAACATGAAGTGCCTCAGCCACCGGAGCCCTTGGCAAGTAAAAGAACGCGTCAGTGCGTGGCACTACAGGCCGGTTCAGTTGGTTCAGTCGGAGCAATTCAGCGTGGCCAAGCTGTAGCATTGCACTCATCAACTAGGAGGCAATATACTGACTACGAATACACAAGTAGCCAAGATGATAGTCAGCCAGGAAGTAGTATAGGTGTGCAAAGTGAGTCACTACCAAATGCTTCAGTAGTAATCCCTGTGAGAAAAAAACCCAGGAGAAGATGATGCAATCGCTTTGAATCGCTCACATTCGTAATGATCCCGACAACCCTTTTTTTTTGCGATCAGAATTGAGCCGTCGCAAATCAGTGATCATCAAATTTTTGATATAAGTAATATCAAGGTTGTCTCACATTTGAGACAGAACCCCTATAAATAAACACCCTGCATATATATACATCATCTGTAATACCAGTGCAGCTATTGGATCTGTTTTGCACCTACACGATCGCTTGCGTGCTGGCTATGACACCTTGTCCAATCACTAGGATCAGGGATATACTTGCTCAATGAGCAAAATGGGATATTTGATGGCAAATCAGGTAGCTTTTTTAGTAGTCAATGAGCCAATTGGGGGCTGCCAGCTTCAGGATACTTTTGGACCAATTAACCACTGAGATACCATCCAATTGGAGTGAGGGTAACCAAAATGGTAAGTATTAGTGTAGTTTATAGTGTGATACACATTTATTTCCATTTGCATTAAAGAAACATATCCAATTACCGGATTTTACCTGCCCTAATAGCGGTATCCGATTGCGCACATGATGCAAACATTACAAGTTGGCGCAATCATCCGTTCCAACCTCATCGTGTCAGATTGTGCCATAGTGTGCGAGATTGTCCCGCATAGTGCAAAATCGTCCAAAAACAATCCTTCCTTCTGGTAGCTATAATATCGCGCCCCATTGTTCTTTACAACCGCGGATTGCGCCGCACGCCCTGGCACGGTACGATGGAACAAGTCTATATGCTAAAACTCTTGATATAAGAGTTGTAGAGGAATTGGAAGCTTAGCTAGTATTGCATTCACTAAAACTTGACCAGATCTTTGTTGAAGTTCCAGCTGCTCCTCATATACACTCTGGCAGATCAATTGCCAACTAATCATATATCCTGATCTGATGGATAATTCTGATATACCATAGGCTAAGCATAAAGCTAAATGAGTTGACTAAGAATTGATCTAAATCAGACATTCAAGGGTCAGTTCATAACATTCTTCCTTACTGAAGATGAGAGGCTTCTTTAGAATCTCTTTTCCTGTGATACCAGTATTTTGATGGGTCAGCATTATTGGGAAGTCTTGCAAGCTTGAGTCTGTCTTTATGAATTAAATCCTGTTAGACATTCCCATGTTTGTCTACTAAATGGTATGTTGCAAATGGGCATTCTCTAATGGTCTTCAATGGTCCTGTTCATTGTGTCTCAAGTTTCTTCCAGACGTTGTTTGTTAACAATAAAAGTTCCAAGCAGTCAAAGCATATAGTGATGTAGTCTTATCAAGTCCCTGCTTCACCTTTTCAGCACTTTTGAGAATTTGGCATGTGCCTCCTGACTTTTTTGTTCCAATTGTTGGTGTCTACTGGACTGACTGAGTTCATCCTCCAAGTAGTTGGTGGTTTTTGGCTGTATGTGATCTCCTGGAATCATTGGTTCATGTCCAATGGCAATTGTTGGGTGGTGTTCTGGACCCTAACTCTGCAGGCAAACAGTGACTGGTCTATATACTTTTACCAGCTGCTTACAGCTCTATTTGCATACTAGGTTAGCACTTCCCCAGATAATCAATGAAACCACTCAGTGACACCATTAGTTATATAGTGATATGCCAAAGTTTTCAAATGTTTGATATATAGCATTTCCTAGTATGCTTCCAATGTCTTTACCACTATGCTTGCTCCTCTATCCAATATGATTTCCACAGGGAATCCAAACATCATGATGATCTCATGGTAAATGAAACTTGCTGCTTCTTGTTCACTGGCTGCTGGTACAGCACTTGTCACTGGTCTTTGGGCTGCATGTTTAAATGCTACTAAAATTCCCCAAATGCATTTCCCATTACTGGCAGTCTTCCAATAAAATCAATCCCTCTTCTCTGAGATGTTCTTACTGGCTACAAAGGCAACAGCTCAGCAATTCCCTGTGGTTACCTTGGCTGATTTGGTAACTAAGGGATGTTTTCACTAGCTTCTCAATATTGTATTTCATTCTGGGCCACCATGTTCTAGCTTTTACAAGGCTATAGGTTCCTTCAGTTCCAAGATGTTTGTGTCCATTATTTAGCTTGTGCATCAGATCAAGGCAAAGAACATAGGGATAATAGGCAATAGGGCTTTCATCAACAATCTGGTAGAGTGTTTCATCCTGTGCTACAAATTTGTTGGCTCCATCATCAGCAGTCTTCTTGATGTCTTCATATACCTCATGGGCAATGCCATGGTCTTCTAAGAACTTTGTTGATAGGCTAGGTCAATCTGATTCAAGCATTATGTCATTAAGGTGGATTTCCACCAACCTATGCAAGTACACTTAGAAGAGAGCTTGCATAGAGGTCATGGCTATTGCAGGAGCATTGGTTGGGCTAAAACTCATCACCAAGTACTTGAAGGGTCTACGCCTAGTCCTGAATGCTGTCTTGGAGATATTTTCTGGCTTCATCCTAAAATGGTTACATTCTGTCATGAAGCAAATCTTGCTGAATACAGAGGCTCCATTAAGCTGGTCCAAAAGCTCATCAATCCAAGGTATGAAGCACCTATTCTTCACAGCAACTGAGTTGGGGGCTTTGTAGTCAATGCACAGCCTAAGCACTCCATCCTTCTTTTTCACAAGTGCTGGTGCTTCCCAAGGAGACTTGCTGGGCTTAATGTATCTTTGCTACAATAGTTGATCAAATTGTCTCTACACCTCTTACAACTCCAATGGACTCATCCTGTAAAGAGGCTTGCTCTCTGGGGTCCAACTCCAATGTCAATGCCATGATCTGTGTCTTGGACTAGTAGTAGGGTTACAAGTTCTTCAAGCAACAAATATGAGCACTCCTTCAGAAGAGGTTAGACCTGATGGGGAACTAGAGTAAAAGATTCCTCTCTAATACTGCCATGAGAGACATCTGGGCACTTTCTCTGAGTGCTCTACAGAACTGTGTCTTTCTGAATTCACTTGTGTCCAATACATCAGAATTAACCAAGCTGAAGTCCTTTTACAAGTCTTGATATAAAAGCTGTAGAGGAATAGGGAGCTTTGCTATATTGTATTTGCTAAAACTTAGACAGATCCTACTAAGGTTCCAGCAGCTCCTTGTATATAAATTGCCAGATCAATTGCTGGCTAATTGTATTTCTTTATGTAGGTTGTGGCTGCTGCTTCATTTAATTCAGTCATCATCACCCAGTCAGATCTTGTTAAATATGTTGGTTCCTCTCTGATAATGATCTGCTGATTCATCTACCAACTAATACCACTGATTTGATAGATAACATTGATTTACTGATAGGCTAAGCATAAAACAAATTGATCTTAATAAAAGCTGATCTAACCTAGACATTCAAGGCTCAGTTCATAATACAAACCACCTAATATCACTTGAATTAATTGAACACCTTTCCCAAGTACTCTTAAACCTTTGTACATTGTCACAATATTTTTCCACATTGGAGTACCCTGAAAAGTAACATTTCTGATGCTGTCAAAGGCTGTTGCAAAACATCAATACCATTTCTAAGAGATACTATTGCAATGGGAATACTGTGCAGAAGCCCCCAAAATAGGTTGCAATGTGTATCTCACAAAATACTTTGTGAAAGTTTTTAATCATAATGATGTGGTAGCATCCCCCCACAGGTAAATTTGAATATATAGCTGTTATATTACACTTATCCATATTTATGAAGTTTTGGAGATCTGCAATGGCTGAGGAATATCAGGCTCCAAGGTACAGTTGAATAGACTTGGTCATTTTACCAATCAGCCAAATATCAATTGGATGCAGATAGGCCTTCAAGAGAGTATATAAGGCTAATGGTTCAACTAAAAGATACAAATTAAGACCTGTGGCCAAAGAGTATGCTAAAGCAAAAGGATTGGACTAAAGTGAGACCTTTACACCAGTAGCCAAGCTTAATTCTATCATACAAATATTGACAATTGTGGCAAAATAAAAGGTTATTACTCATAAGATGTGTAGAAAGCTTCACTTTTGAATAGAGAACTCAGCAAGGACATGTGCATGTACCAGCTTGAAGGGTTTCTTGGACAAGATAACCTTCATTTGTTTAGTAAGCTTGAAATCTCTATTTGGTCTCAAACTTTCACAAAATGCAAAGAATTCCTAGACAGATTGTTATATCAAGTCTTTGAGCTTCCAAATAAGTACCGCTTACTGAGGTATTTACTATAAGCCAGATAGAGTAATCTCAGTTCTATTAGGTCCAAATGTGGAAGACTGTATAATGGCCATCAACCACTTGGGAACATTCACAGGGACTAAGTAGTGCCTACCTAAGGCAATCAGAATATCCAAACTAAGAGATCTTGGTGACTACTTAGGGGTATAGCTCTACAAAAGCAGAAGTGCCTAGACACTCATGCTAGACTAGTCCAAGTATATTAAGGATTTACTAGAGAAGTGACAAATGGAAGGCTTAAACTGGAAGCTACCCCAATGGAAACAAATCTCAACTTAGTTAAAACTCAACTAAATCAACAGAGCTTGATTCCATCTGAACACCCAATCTCCCAGATCAAACTATGGCTGATAGTCTGATGTATATCATGCTAGGAGCACATCCCAATATTGCATATTCAGTGGAGGTTGTAGGGCAGTATTATCAGAATTATGAATCTGATTGTATTGCGGCAGTTAGGCAGCTTTTTAGGTTCCCAAAAGGTACTGCTGATATATGTTCAAGATACACCTTACTGAAAAAATTTGTAGTTCCACCTAAATATTCACCCAGCTTAGTCACTTACATCTTTACCTTCAAGGCCTAGAAAACACCATTCAAATACCTTGCAGGGATTTACTTAGAATATTTCTACCAAAATGGCCAGTGCCCAGAACATGAAAATTCTCAAGGTTGTCAAAACAGCCCAAAATTTTGCACACATGCTCTTGGGCCCTTCCTAAGCCTATTCTATAATCTTGTTCTGACAAAACCATGCAAAAGTTCAAGTACTGCTTTTACATTCAATAACTATCAGGTGAAAGCCACATAATCTACTTGTTCCCATATTTACTTCCAATATTACTAAGACTCTTACAATAGGTTATGGATCCCTAGCTGTCACTCTCTGCAATATCTACTATTGTAATTAGTGGAATATTTCTGTCTGCTGAAAAGTTGGATGGATCTGACTACCAGTGTGGAAGGTGAAGATCAAGATGCTGCTAAAAGAAAGAAGACTGTGGGATATTGTTATGCAAGAAGAATGCCCTCCTAAAAGCTTGGAAGAGGAAGCCATAAAGTACAGAAGACAGAACCAAGTTCCTTCAACTGCATTTGCATTAATGTTAAAGACAAATTGCAAATTCCATGCACAAGAGCAAATATGACAAAGAATGCCTAGAAGGCATTAATAGACATATAGCAGCTATGTTCAGCTGTTAAGAAAGTGTATCTTTGACAGAAACTCTTTGCTGCAAAGATGCCGCCAGGAGAAGAAATGAAAATTTAATTAACAAAATTACCATGCTGGTGAATGAGATGGAATCTGTTGGTGTACCAACTACTGATGAGGATATGATAGTTACCATATTAGGTAGCCTGATAGAGATGCTTCAGGGCCTTGTATTAGCCCTTGAGTCCAGAACTGAAGATTTGACCTTGACTTTCATAAATTTAAGGTCCCTGGATGAAGATTCAGCAAAATCAAGCACTAATAAGAAAATGCAATTGCTTTAATAAGCAATGATAATCAACAAAGGAGTTTTCCAGGACCCTTTAAAGGCAATAGCAACCTACTTTGCAATCACTGCAAGAGGAGAGTAAACACATCTAATGCATGCCTCAAAAGGAGTGACAGTCAGCAGAAATAGCATGAATATGGATATGCTGCAACAACTGAAGATGGACTATTCATTTCTGCACTAAATATGATCACAAATAAGAGTTCTCAGCAACAGTATACTGACTCTGGAGCTTCTCAGCACTTTATATTCCAATAGAAACTTTTTACCCAATATCTCAAAGTTCCAATTAAGTATGTTCTCATAGGTAACATTAGAACACTTGATGCAGTGGGAGAATGAACTATACAAGTAAGCCTTAGAAACAGTGAAGGATGCCGTACACTTACCTTCAAAGATGTATTCTATGTACCAGAAATAGCCATGAAGCTACTATTTCTATGCAAGGCCACAGCAGAAGGACTCAGCTTGAGCTTTGACAATTCTGGACGCAGGATCACCGATCAAAATGGTGCCCATATTGCATTATGTATCAGGGATTGGAATCTTTATAAGTAGCCTTATACTCTGTCATATTTAGAAGCCAATGTAGGTAACTTAAATGAAGAAACACCAATGCTTTGCTACTGGAGTTTTGTACACATCAATTTTGATTATTTGCAAAAAATGATCAAGATCAGCTAATTTCTGCAGTAAGATAAATCCCCTGGCTACTTGGGAGTACTTTGAAATATAGATATATGGGAAACAGACCAGACAGTCATTCAGGACCTCTGGGTTAATCAAAACTTAGAAAAACTTAGATCTTACTCACTTGAATCTGTGTGGTCCTACATAAAACTTACCCTGAGGCTGGATGAAGTATTCAATCACTGTTATTGATAACTATACAGATACATGTGGGTCTACTTCATGGAAATAGAGGAAGAAGCTCTGTTTAAGCTCAAGGAGCTCAAAGCCAGAGTGCAGAGAGAAACTGGTGGAAAAATGAAGAAAATATGCTCTGACTGTGGTAATGAATAAAACTCAGAATTCTTGAGATAAAGGAAGAGACTACTGAGCCATACTCCCTACAGCAAAATGAAGTAGCAGAACATGCATGCAGAGTAATAACTGATATGGCATGATCTATAGTCCATGATTCAAAGTTATTCTATAATTTTTGAATGGAATTAGTTGCCACAGCTGTAAGCCATAAAAATAACAGTTTTGGCAGAATACTTTGTGATTCTTCTCCATTTGAAGCATGACAGAGATGCATATGAAGCGCAGAACATGTGAGAGTATCCTTGTCAACAGCATATACCAAGTAACTGTTATAAGAGTCTTGGAGATATTGGAAGTGATTGGGAGAGCAAGTAGATTATGTGGTTTTCACTTATTGATTTATTCAATGTAAAAGTAGTAATTGTACTTTTAGATAGTCCTGGCTCTACAAACACATAGAATAGGTTAAGGAAGGTCCCAAGATCATGTGTGCAAAATTTGGAGCTGTTTGAACAACTTTGAGAATCTTCATATTCTGGGTACCTGGTATTGTGGTGAAAATATTCCAAGTAAATCCCAACAAGGAATTTGGTCAGTATTCTCTAGGATTTGAGGGTACTGATCTAAGTGACTAAGTTAGGTGAATATTTAGGTGGAATTACAAGTTTTTACAACACTCCCACTCAGCTACATGTTCATACTGACTAGTCCTAATTTTGACCTAAGATATTCAAACATGTCTCTAGCTAATGGTTTGGTAAATATGTCTGCAATCATTTCATCTATAGGACAGTAAACTAAGCTAACTAAGTTATTCTCTATAGCCTCACGTATGAAATGATGTCTAATATCTATGTGCTTGGTTCAAGCATGAAAAGTTGGATTTCTACCAAGTTGTATACATCCTTGATCATCTTAAAATAGAATAATAGGCGCTTTTGACATAGGCCTAGATCAGTAAAAAGCTTTCTTAACCACATTGCTTCTTTTGCAGCTTCACAAGCAGCCATGTACGCTGGCTCTGTGGTAGAAAGTGCTACGGTTGGTTGCTTTCTTGAATTTCATGAAATTGCTCCTTTGCAGTAAAGAAAGGTTAATCCTGTGGTAGATCTTCTGTCTTCCAAATTTTGTCCCCAGTCAGCATCAGAGTATCCCACAAGATCCTGCTCTGAATCCTTATATGTGTATCTTAGGCAGATATCAGCAGTTCCTTTTAGGTATCTGAAAATCCGCTTAACTGCTGCAATATGATCAGATCCATAGTTCTCATTATGTTGGCTGACAACTCCCACTGAATATCAGATATCTGGGTGTGTTCCAAGCATGCTGTACATCAGACTGTTGACCATAGATTGATAAGGAAATTCAGGGCTTTCAGATGGCACCAAGCTCACTTGATTTGGTTGAGTTTTGACCAAGTAAAGGTTTGTCTCCATTGGGGTAGCTGCCGGTTTACAGTCTTCTATTTGGTACTTCTTTAGTATATCTTCAATATACTTGGATTGGCTTAGGGTAATAGTCTGGGTACTTCTGTCTATGAAGAGCTTAATCCCTAAGTAGTAACTGAGTTCTCCTAGATTGGACATCTTGAACTCCCTAGATAGGCTGGACTTATTCACTTTCAATGTTTCTAGGTTATTGGCAGCTATAATAAGATCATCCACATATAGAGCTAATAGAACTGGACTTGCTCTATCTGGCTTATAATATATAATATAGTCAGCATTACTCATTTTGAAACTCAAATATTCCAAATAAGAATTGATCATGCAATTCCAGGCTCTTGGTCATTGTTTGAGACCAAATAGTGACTCTTTAAGCTTGCAGACCAAATGGGGGTTATGTTGGTCAACAAACCCATCAGGCTGGCTTGTATAGATGTCCTCATCAAGTACTCCATTCAAAAATGCAGTTTTTCAGCCATTTGATGAATTAAAAACTTATATTTGGCTGTAATAGCCAATATTAATCTGATGGAATTAAACTTGGCTACCAGCGCAAAGGTCTCAGTATACTCAAATCCTTTTATTTGAGAGTATCCTTTGACCACAAGTCTTGCTTTGTATCTTTCAATTGTCCCATCAGCCTTGTATTTTGTCTTGAATACCCATCTGCATCCAATTGATTTTTGGTTGATTGGTAATTTGACCAAGTCCCAAGTTTGATTTTCCATCAGGGCCTGATATTCCTCAGTCATTGCAGATCTCCAAAACTTTGTCTGAGGGCTATTTAGTGCCTCTTTTACTGTCTGGGGTTCATCAATATGGACTGAATAGGCATAGGCTAAGTTTGTACCCTCATTGTATAGTAATATGGGCTATTTCTAGTCCAGTTGGATCTCTGGGCATTTGATACTGAAATGATCACTTCTGGGATATTACTGGGCACTGATTCTGGCTGAACCATGGTTGTAGAGCCCTCTGGAGTGAAAAAATCCTCATTATTTGTTCTGATTCAATCCTTACAATTGGTAGACTTGAGATCAGATTTTTGTCATCATCTGATGTCATTTTTTGTGAAAATTTTGAATTTTCATCAAGCAACACATCCCTGGATTTGATTAGCTTCTTTGCTTCAATACTGTAGAGTCTGTATGCTTTACTCACATTGCAGTAGCCCAAAAATATGAATTTTACACTTTTTGGCTCAAATTTTGACTCAATTCCGGGCAGTTTGTTGGCATATGCTGTACACCTAAATATTCTTAGATGCTCTGCACTTGGTCTGTATCCATACCACTGTTCAAATGGAGTAGGACCACAAAGTATTCTGTTATAACTCCTATTCTTAAGATATACATCAGTGCCAATTGATTCCACACAAAAATCATAGGATAACTTTTGATCATGGATCATAGATCCTGCCATATCAATAATTGATCTGTTAGTATGCACTGCTACTCCATTTTGCTTTGGGGAGTAAGGTACAGTAGTCTCTTGCTTTATCCCATGAATTTGCAGAAGTGGATGAAGAGTTTTGAGGTATATTCTCCGCCATTGTCAGCGCGTATTTTCTTGATTTTTTCACCAGTTTCTCTCTCCTCCATGGCTCTAAACTCCCTGAACTTAGACAGAGCTTCTTCCTTTCTCTCCATGAAGTAGACCCATGTGTATCTTGTATAAGCATCAACAAAAGTGACTAAATGCTTCATCCCCCCTAGGGATAAACTTTGCATAGGTCCACAGAGATCTGTGTGAATTAGATCTAATTCTTTCTTAGTTTTGCTCAACCCAGAGCTCTTGAGCAGCTGTCTGGCTTGTTTTGCATGTATACAGCCTTCATAGTGCCCCAAACTAGCTGGAGGATCAATATTTGCTCCAGAAATTAGCTGATCTTTGATCATTTTACACAAATAATCAAAATTAATGTGGCCAAATCTCCTGTGCCAAAGCATTGGCATTGGTGTTTCTTCATTTAAGGCACTTATAATGGCTACCAAATATGATAGAATATAGGTCAACTTGTATAGATTGTGATCTCTGATACCCAAAGCAATATGGGCACCATTTTGATCAGTAATCTTGCATCCAGAATTGTCAAAGCTGAAACTGAGTCCTTCTGTAGTGGCCTTGCTTACAGATAGTAGGTTCTTGGCTATTTCTGGTACATAGTGTACTTTGTTGAAAGTCAGTGTATGGCTTCCTTCACTGCTTCTTAGCTTTACTTGGATAGTTCCTTCTCCCACTGCATCAGGTGTTCTATTGTCACCCATGAAAATCTTCCTTATTGGAATTTCTTGATATTGGGTGAAAAGTTCTTTTTGATGTGTAAAGTGTTGAGAAGCTCCAGAGTCAAGATACCATGTCTGAGAATCCTTGTTTGTGGTCATATCTTGTGCAGATATGAGTAGTCTTCAGTTGTTGCAGCATTTCCATATTCAGGCTGTTTCTGCTGACTATCTTGCTTTTTGAAGCACCAGTCTGATGTGTGTCCTTTCCTTTTGCAGTAATTGCAAAACAGGTTGCTGTTGCCTATGTAGGGTCTTGGGTACCTCCCTTGTTAGTTATCATTGCTTATTAAGGCATTTCCTTCTTCCTTCTTATTGGCGCTTGATTTTCTTAATTCTTCATCCAGGAGCCTTCCATATCCATAATTTAAGGTCAAATCTTAGGTTCTGGACTCTAGGGCTGATACAATGCCCAGAAGCTTGTCTGTCAGGCTATTCAGGATGGTAACTACCACATCCTCATCAGTAGTTGGTACACCCACAGATTCCATTTCATCTATCAGTAAGGTAGTTGTGTTAATTAGATTTTAATTTCTTCTCCTGGCAGCAAATTTGTAGTAAAGAATTTTTGTCTCAGATACATTTTCTTAGCAGCTGAACACAACTGGTAGGTGTCTTCTAAAGCCTTCCAGTCATTCTTGGTTGTTTTTGCTCTTGAGCATTGTATTAGCAATTTGTCCTTAACATTAAGGCAAATGCAGTTAAAGGCACTTTGTTTTTTCTTCTGGTACTTTAAGGCTTCCTCTCCCACGTTTTTAGGAGGGCATTCTTCTCCCATGCCAGTATCCCAAAGACCTCTTTCTTGTAGCAGCAACTTCATCTTCACCTTCTACACTTGGTAGCTAGGCCCATCCAACTTTTCAGCAGAGGGAAAAGTTTCAGTAATAGCAATAGTAGATATTAAAGAGAGTGACAACTTGGGGCCTATAACCTGTTGTATGAGTCTTAGAGATATTGGAAGTGATTGGGGGAGCAAGTAGATTATGTGGTTTTCACTTAATGATTTATTGAATGTAAAAGTAGTATTTATACTTTTACATAGTCTTGGTATTACAAACACATAGAATAGGTTATGGAAGGTCCCAAGAGCATGTGTGCAAAGTTTGGGGCTGTTTGAACAACCTTGAGAATTTTCATGTTCTGGGTACCTGGTATTTTGGTGAAAATATTGCAAGTAAATCCCAACAAGGAATTTGGTCAGTATTCTCTAGGATTTGAGGGTAATGATCTAGGTGACTAAGGTAGGTGAATATTTATGTGGAATTACAAATTTTGACAACAGAAACCACCCAGAAATCAGGCAAAATATGAGTCCAAAATTGTCAAATGCATATTTTTGGGCTAATGCAATGATAGTAACACATCTAGACTGTATAATGTGGGTTATTACTGATTGTACTTGGTGAGTGGGAGAGCTTGTAGGTCAAGTCAGTACCACTTGGTTCCAAATAACTTCCAGTAGAAGTAGCAAGTTAATAAAGACTTGTGTTTATTCCATCCTAATCTTCTTGTCCTCTCCTTGGTTCAATTGGATAGATATATATATCACTTGGGGGGCTTAGATAATAGACAATGTGTAACAAAATAGGGGTGTTAACACCCTTCTGTTATGGTAAGTGTTCTAACTAGATAGGGGCAGGGATAGGAGGGAGGGCATGTGGGGAATCATAGGGAGGATACTGAAGGACTTTGGGCAGGACTCTGTTATGAATAGACACAAGGCAGGAGGAAAAGCTAGGCACAGCAGGAAAGGACTTAGGTGTGGACCATCAAGGCAAGGCAGGATTCGAGGCAAGGCTGTTTATTCAAGACCTGTGTTTATCAGACTGAGGAATACTTAAGGGGGGATAGGACTATATATACTTTTTGGCTGTACTGATGCCAAGAGATATTAGCTAATACTAATGGGGTTGTGGGGTGAGGCACAGCTATGGTGCTGGGGATAATGACATAGATGACACGGCACTGAGACAGGATGGGGAAATGGATTGGGTCACCTGATCATGTGACTAAGTCATGCGACCTGGTATTTCCATATATGGTACTGGACTATGAAAAACACGATGGAAAGCTTCCATGGAATGTTCCATTGTGTAACAATGGTTTGGAATGGTCAGGAACTTTCTGGAAGGTGGTAGAAGGTTGCAGAAGGAATCTCTTAGAAATTGAGCTAGGAAGCCAAAACTTGGCATGGGTGTTCATGGTTGTCATGTGATCATGACACTATTCTCCTCTTCCAGGCAAAGCTCTGTTTCCCTTTGGGATAGGTTTTGTAGGATATTGTTGGTGGAACTGGGTAACTAGTTCTTGACAATTAGTGAGATGTGTAGCTGGTTCCCATGTTTGGTCACCTGGGCCATAACCAATCCAGTCTACTAAGTAGTACAGCTTTGACCAGATATACTTAGAGTCTAGAATCTGTTTAACTTCAAATTCTTGATGTTGGTCAACCTGGATAGCTTGGGGCTTTGCTTCTTGCCGGTTTGGCAAGGTGTTCCTACAATACGGCTCCAGGAGGGACACATGGAAAGTATCATGGATTTTCATACTTGCTGGTAACTGTAGCTGATATACTATAGGGCTAAGCTTCTTCTTGATCTTGAAAGGACCAAGTTTCTTGAAATCCAATTTGTCACAAGGGTGGTTGGTGCTGATGTTTCTTCTGAGCAGCCATACAAAATCTCCTTCATTAAGATCAGGGCTGGGATGCCGTTTTAGATTGGCAAATTTCTTGTAGCTTTCCTGAGCTAAGGATAGTTCTTCCTTGAGGGTATTCTGGATGTCCTGGATTGCTTGGGCATGTTCAGCCGCATGTGGGCTCATTGGGTTTGTTGGAATCTGGATATCAAACTGAGGGTGGAATCCATAGTTTGCATAGAATGGTGTAAAACTGGTTGCACTATGGCTTGAGTTGTTGTAGGCAAACTCAGCAACAGGGAGTAGATCAACCCAATTGTCTTGCTGGTAATTGATATAGCACCGGAGGTATTGCTCTAGAATCTGGTTGATTCTTTCAGTCTGGCCATCAGACTGTGGATGGAAGGCAGTAGAGAGCTTGACTTGAACACTAAGGTATTGCATGAAGTGTTTCCAAAACTTGGACACAAACTGTGGGCCTCTATCTGACACAATATTACTGGGGATACGATGAAGGCAGAAATATTCTTTAGGACTAATGCAGCGGTTTCTTTTGCATCAGTGTTCTTACAGCAAGGGATAAAGTGAGCCATCTTGGTCAGCCAGTCAGCCACTACAAGTAAAGCATTGAAGCCACATGACTCAGGGAGGTCAGTAATGAAGTCCATAGATATAGATCTCCATTGGTGTTCTGGGATAGGCAAGGGCTGAAGAAGTCCATAGGGCTGGTGTCTGGCTGGTTTTGCACGGTTGCAAATATCACAAGTCAGAATGTACTCTTTGATAAGAGTTATCATTGTAGGCCACCAGAAATCTCTTTTGATAGCATTCAAGGTTTTGGCAGTACCAAAGTGGCCTGCAGCCATTGAATCATGCCAAGACTTAATGATGTCTAGCTGGGTGGCAAGGTCTGGGACATAAAGCTGCTGCTTGTGGTAGATGAGGTTGTTTACCAGATGCAGGTTCTGGATGTTTGGGAACTTGGGAGGGGGCCCAACTGGGGATTCCAGATATTTCTTGACAGTGCTGGAAGTCATATCAGAGGCTTGGGATTCTGATATCCTTACTAGGAATGAAGGGATGACAAGATTTGAGGACTGGGTGGCAAGAATCTCAAAATGTTTCTTGCTCAGCAATGGGTGTTCCATTTGCCAACAGGCATCATCTCTCTCTTCCAGGGCATATTCTTTTTTTCTGGACAGGGCATCAGGCTTTCCTTGCTTTGCACCAGGTCTATAGGTGATAGTAAAGTCAAAGCTGGACAGGAAGAGTGACCATCTGGCTTGTCTCCGGTTTAGTACTTTGGAAGTTGCAAAGTACTCAAGGTTCTTATGGTCACAGAAGACTTTGATTTTGTGTTTTGCACTGTCCAGGTAGTGTCTCCATTGCTCAAAGGCTACAATGATGGCAAGCAACTCCTTATCATAGATATCATAGTTGATCTCTGCAGGGGAAAACTTCCAAGAGTAGAATGCAATGGGGTGCAACACATTGTCCTCATCATACTGGGAGAGTATGGCACCAAGGGCAAAATCAGAAGCATCAGTCTCCACTATGAATTGCTTCTCAAGGTCAGGGTGGGCAAGCAGGGGGGCCTTCAGGAAAGATTTCTTGAGTTGGTTGAATGAGCTGGATTGCTCCTCATTCCAGGCAAAAGGTGTGTTCTTCTGGGTAAGCTTTGTCAGAGGGGTGACTATCTTGGAGTAGTTGGCTATGAACCTGCGATAGAAGTTGGCAAGTCCCAGGAAGGATTGTACTTCCTTGACTGAGCTTGGAGTTTTCCAGGATTGGACTGAGTCAACTTTCTTTGGGTCCATTCTTGTTCCCTCAGGGCTGATGAGATAACCAAGAAATTCCACTTCTCTCTGGTCAAATTCACACTTCTCTAGCTTGGCATAGAGACCGGCAGAGTCTAGTTTTCTCAATACTTTCTTGACATGTTCATCATGTTCATCTTGGCTCTTGGAGTATATGAGAATATCATCAAGGTAGATTACCACAAAGTGGTCAAGGTATTCACTGAATATGTCATTCATGAGGTGTTGAAACACAACAGGGGCATTGGTGAGGCCAAATGGCATTACTTTGTATTCAAAGTGGCCATATCTTGTGCAAAAGGCAGTTTTCCATTCATCACCGGGCTTGATTCTGACAAGATTGTAAGCTCCTCTCAAGTCAATCTTGGTGTAGACTTGGGCAGCAGATAGCTGATCCAACAGTGTGTTGATCAGGGGCAGGGGGTAGCGGTTCTTAACTGTGATCTTATTCAAAGCACGGTAGTCCACACACATTCTGAGGGTGCCATCCTTCTTCTTGACAAAGAGGATTAGGGCTCCAGCAGGTGATTTGGAATGTTGAATAAAACCCTTCTGGAGGTTTTCTTGAGTATAACCATGGAGTTCTTTCAACTCCGGCTGGGAGAGGTTATATATTGGGCCAAATGGAGGGACTTTCCATCTTCAAGGTCAATAGGGCAGTCATAAGGCCGATGGTCAGGGAGGAGTTCTGCTTTCTTCTTGTCAAAGACATGGGCAAACTCTTGGTACTTGGCTGGTATAGTTGCTGAGGGGGCTCCTTCAGCTGGCAAGGTATCTTGGGCTGTTGAACTGTTGGCAACCATCTTTTCACGGTTATCAGGGTCTGGAGATTTCATGGAGTTGACTTGGTGGGATCTGGTGAATGACAGGATCTTGGATTTCCAATCAATACTTGGATTGTGGTAGCTCAACCATGAGCTTCCAAGCACAATAGGATAGTGTGGTGAGTTGATGATGTTGAAGGCAATTCTTTCTTGGTGGGCAGTACTGGACAGCTGGAGTAAGCATGTTTCATGGGTAACGGCACCAGAGGAGAGTGATCTTCCATCAATAACTTCTACTTGGACTGGACAGGATTTCAAGGTAACAGGAATAGAGTGCTTCTGGACAAAGGCTTGGTCAATGAAACAGGATGAAGCACTGGAATCAATCAGGGCTAGGGCTGGGACAGGACCAGAGTCAGGGATCTGGATTTTGACAGGCATTCTCAAGGACTGGATAGATTTTGTGGCAAAGGAAGATTCTTGGATATGCTGGATTTTCATGGGTGGGTCCAGTTGCAAGCCTGTCAGTGCAACTGGACATTGGAGTTTCCCAACAGATCTGGATCAGGTTGGTTGCTGGAGGACTGCATTAGCTTGAAGCTGGACTTCTTGTTGGGGCAGGACTTGGCAAAGTGACCTGGTTGGCCACAGTCTAGACAGTGGTTGGCTTGTTGATGTCTGGACTTTTCACTCTTTGATAGTTTCTTGTATTTGGCACTATCAATCTGCATAGGATCTTCTGGAGTGACTTGGGGAGCAGGAGGGGTTGGGACTGCAACAGGAATGTGTCTTTGACGGTTCTTTTGCTTCTTCTGGAATAGTCTGTTATCACACCGGATTGCTTGGTGCATAGCTTCAACCAATGTATCTGGATCTAGGAGTGTGAGTAGCAGATCACAGACTTAATCATTGAGGCCATCTTGGAATTGGCTAATCAAAGCTGCTTGACCCCAGGAGCCGAGGTCACTGGAGAGTTGTCGGAATTCTGAGGCATAGACTGATGCTGGTTTGTTCCCTTGCTTGAGGGTCTTGATCTTGTTGGCAGCAGTTCTGGCTTGGTCAAGGTTACCAAATGTTAGCTCCATTTCAGTGAGAAAAGCTTGGTAGTCTCTGAGGAGGGGAGAGTTGGTCTCCACTAATGGGGAGAACCACTTGAGAGCTGTACCAGTAAGCAGGTTGGAGATGAAACCAACTTTGGCCTGGTCAGTCGGGTACCGGTTGGGCTGGAGTGCAAGATTGTTTTTCACCATATTGACGAAGCCACGGAATTCATTCTGAGAGCCATTGAACTTGGTAGCAGGAGTATACTTGGGTTCTTGGTAGACTGGGACATGGCTAGTTTGCTGGACACTTTGGTTCTGGAACTGAGCAAGAGTGTTTCTGAGGTCTACATGGTCTTGCTGCAGTTGGGTAAAGGCAGCCATGAGCTGGGCAAAGTTCAGCTCTAGGTTGGACATGGTAGCAGAGGAAGGCGGATGAACTTGCAAGGAATACTGGAATATGCTAAACTAGGTTGTGGGTTTGTAAAGCCACTAGTATGTCAAGAATACAACTTTTGAGCCACAATCCCCAACTTAAATAAGTTAGCGTCACTTCAGAAGGTACTGGTTTCAACGTCCTTTGATAGAGTATTGTACTAAAGCTTCCAATACTGTAACAACTGTAAACTCCACCAGCAGGGTAATAAAGTGAATGCAGCTTTGACCAATAGTTTTACAAAGATAAAGTATCTTTGCCTTTATAGGACAAGACTAGGGAAAGATGATGGATGATACTTACGGTGAGTATTCCTTTTACAAGTTTTCTTCAAACTTTGGGCAGAAGGCAGGGATCCACAGGTAAGTCAGGACAGTCTGATAAAACTGTTATGAATAGACACAAGGCAGGAGGAAAAGCTAGGCACGGCAGGAAAGGACTTAGGTGTGGACCATCAAGGCAAGGCAGGATTCAAGGCAAGGCTGTTTATTCAAGACCTGTGTTTATCAGACTGAGGAATACTTAAGGGGGGATAGGACTATATATACTTTTTGGCTGTACTGATGCAAAGAGATATTAGCTAATACTAATGGGGTTGTGGGGTGAGGCACAGCAATGGTGCTGGGGATAATGACATAGATGACATGGCACTGAGACAGGATGGGGAAATGGATTGGGTCACCTGATCATGTGACTAAGTCATGTGACCTGGTATTTCCATATATGGTACTGGACTATGAAAAACACGATGGAAAGCTTCCATGGAATGTTCCATTGTGTAACAATGGTTTGGAATGGTCAGGAACTTTCTGGAAGGTGGTAGAAGGTTCCAGAAGGAATCTCTTAGAAATTGAGCTAGGAAGCCAAAACTTGGCATGGGTGTTCATGTTTGTCATGTGATCATGACAGACTCTGGGGAGAACTCTTGGGCAAAGAGTGGGTACTACATTTAGTACTTGCATATAATACCACTGCAAAGAAGCTGACCAAGTGCATGGATATGCTGTTTGGTGAAAATATAATATGCTTACAAAAAATGACATCTGATGATGACAAAAATCTGATCTCAAGTCCACTAATAGTCAGGATTGAATCAGAGCAAAACAGTTAGCATTGTCTCACTCCAAAGAGCTCCGCAACCACAGTTCAGCCCAAATCAGGGCCCTGGAATATCCAAGAAGTGATTGTTCCAGAATCACAAATGTGGAGATCCAACTAAACCAGAAGTTGCCCATATTACTGTATCAACAAGGATACATACTTAGACTATACCTACACAGTCCATATTAATGAGCCCAAGACTCTGAAAGAGGCCCTGAGTACCCCTCTTATAGAGTCTTGCAGATCTGCAATGATTGAGGAGTATTAGCCCTTGATGAATAATCAGACATGGGACTTAGACAAAGCACTAGTCAACCAAAAATCAATTGGATGCAGATGGGTCTTCAAGACAAAATGCAAGGCTGATAGTAAAATTGAAAGATGCAAAGCAGCACTTATGGACAAAAGATACTGTCAAACAAAAGGACTTGACTATACTGAGACCTTTGCACCAGTAGCCAGGCTTAATTCCATCAGACTAATATTAGCTATTGCAGCCATATATGAGTTTCTTATACATCAAATGGATGTAAAAACTGCATTTTGAATGGAGAACCTGATGAGGGCATGTATATAGACCAGCCTGATGGGCTTGTTAACCAAGATAACCCACATTGCTGCAAGCGTAAAGTATTATGTGGACTAAAACAGTCACTAAGAGCCTGGAATTGCAAGAAGAATTCTTGGGAATTGTTTTGTTTCAAAGGGGTACTGCTAATTACAGTACATGCTATAAGCCATACAGAGCAAATCCAGTTTAAATAGCTCAATATGTGGATAATCTAACTATAGCTGCCAATCACCTTGAAACACTGAAAGCAACTAAATCCAGCCTGCCAAAGGAGTGTTTTATCCAATAGGAAAGTGGAATAAAACTCCTGAATGGTTTAGCTGAACCCAAGTGACAACCAAGTGCAGAATCTTAGAATTGTCAGAGAGTGACAGAAATATTAGCAGAGAGGTTCTGGTCTAATGTTGGTCTTGTAAATAGCTGGGTTTGGCTACAAAGGCAACAGAGTTGGTTTGTTACACAGGCTAGGCTGGTGTTCCTAGGTGTGCTAGAAATGCTGGGCTTGGGTAGAAACTAGAAAGTAATTGTTGAGTTCTTAATTTTGCTGAGATACACACTAAGCCAAGAGGTTTGGTAAACTTCTTATACTCTTTTGATCAAGTTGAATTAGTAATCACCAAGAGACTGAACTATTTGAAATCAGCTTGGATGTTGATAGGCACATCAGATAAATGAAAATTGGAGATGTAGATTTGGATAATCCAAGGGCATGACTTCTTGGTGGCCAATGTAGAGCAAGGATTGGTGTATTTTCAATGCTGTAAATTACTATGGCAACATTCTCCAGAGCTTCTTTGATAATCCCAATCTCTTCTTGGTAACCAGAAATAACTTCAAGAAGTTCATCTCTACAATAACTGTCAGATCTTGTCTTGCCAAGCTTTGAGTGCTCAAGCATCAAGGTGTTTCTTTCCTGCATAATATTTTCAAGCTGTTCAGTTAGTTCTTGCTGATTTCTCTGGGCTTCTTTGAACATAGAAAGACTTGGATTGCTTGCTGCTGAGGACATCTTGCAAAGTGCTTGAAGGTGATGAATTTCCATGAAAAAAATGCTATAACTAAGAGGAAAGTACAATAAAACTCCTGAATGTCGTAGCTGAACCTAAGTGACAGCTAAGTGCAGAATCTTAGAATTGCCAGAGAGTGACAGAAATATTAGTACAGAGGTTCTGGTCTAATATTGGTCTTGTAAATAGCAGGGTTTGGCTCAAAGGCAACAGATTTGGTTTGCTATACAGGCTAGGCTTTGTGTTCTTAGTAGTACTACATCTGCTAGGCTTAGGTAGAAACTAGAATGTAATTGTTGATTTCTTAATTTTGCTGAGATACAATCTCAACTTTGTTGCAACACACACTAAACCAAAATGGTCAGCAAACTTTATTTATACTTTTTTGATCAAGTTGAATTAGTAAGCATCAAGAGACCGGACTATTTGAAATTGATATGAATGTAGATAGGCACATAAGATAAATGAGAATTGCATCATCAATCAGCTGATGTCTTGGTAATTGCTAAGTTTTGGGATAGATCTCAGATGACTAATCACTTGGGAAGGCTTGGCTGATCAGATATGGATGTAATGACCACATGAAAATTGATCAGGTGTCACAGCTAAAAATAGATTCTGAGAAGTGATAAAATTGTTGTAAAAATTTGTACTTCCACCTAAATATTGACCTAACTTAGTCACTTAGATCATTACCCTCAAATCCTAGAAACATTGGGAGAGACTAAATCCAGCCTATCAAAGGAGCTCAAGATGTCCAATCTAGGAGAGCTTAATTACTACTTAGGGATTAAGTTCTCCATAGACAGAAGTACCCAGACTATCACCCTAAGCCAATCCAAGTATACTCAAGATATACTAAAGAAGTACCACATGCAAGACTGTAAACCGGCAGCTACCCCAATGAAGACAAACCTTACCTTGGTCAAAACTCAACCATATCAAGAGAACTTGGTGCCATCTGAAAGCCCTGACTTCCCTTATCAATCTATGGTTGGCAGTCTGATGTATATCATGCTTGGAACACGTCCAGATATCTCATATTCAGTGAGAGTTGACAGCCAACATAATCAGAACTATAGATATGATCATATTGCAGCAGTTAAGCAGATTCTTAGATAGCTAAAAGGAACTGCTGATATCTGCTTGACATACACTTATAAGGATGCAGAACAGGATCTTGCGGGATACTATGATGCTGATTGGGGATGAAATTTGGACAACAGAAGATCCACCACAGGATACACCTTTCTTTACTGTAAAGGAGCAATTTCATGGAATTCAAGAAAGCAACCAACCGTAGCACTTTCTACCACAGAGGCAGAGTACATCGCAGCCTGTGAAGCTACAAAAGAAGCAATGTGGCCAAGAAAGCTTTTTACAGATTTAGGCATATGTCAAAAAACGCCTATTACTTTATTTCAAGATAATCAAGGATGTATACAACTAGGTAGAAATCCAACTTTTCATGCTAGAACCAAGCACATAGATATTAGACATCATCTCATACGTGAAGCTATAGAGAATAACTTAGTTAGCTTAGTTTACTGTCCTACAGATGAAATGATTGCAAACATATTTACCAAACCATTAGCTAGAGACAAGTTTGAATATCTTAGGTCAAAATTAGGACTAGTCAGTGTGAACATTTAGCTGAGTGGGAGTGTTGTAAAAACTTGTAATTCCACCTAAATATTCACCTAACTTAGTCACTTAGATCAGTACCCTCAAATCCTAGAGAATACTGACCAAATTCCTTGTTGGGATTTACTTGGAATATTTTCACCACAATATTAGATACCCAGAATATGAGAATTCTCAAAGTTGTTCAAACAGCTCCAGATTTTGCACACATGATCTTGGGACCTTCCTCAACCTACTCTCTGTGTTTGTTATGCCAAGACTATGTAAAAGTACAATTACTACTTTTACATTCAATAAATCATTAGGTGAAAACCACATAATCTACTTGCTCTCCCTATCACTTCCAATATCTCCAAGACTCTTACAACTAAAATAAGCCATTATTGGGATTTGTTATGCTTGGGCCAGGGAAAATTGGTTAGGGTACTAGTTTTTCTAAGAGAGTAAAATTGACCAAGTTTTAAATGTTGATGCACAACAAGGAATTTGAGATGCCCAATCTGGGAGAACTCAGCTACTACTTGGGGATAAATTTCTCCATTCACAGATATACGCATACTAGCACCCTAGGTCTATCCAAGTATATTCAAGAAAAACTTAAAATATTTTAAATTGAAGACTGTAAACCTGCAGCTACCTCAATGGAGACAAGCCTTAACTTGGTCAAAACTCAACCAAATCAAGAGAACTTGGTGCCATCTGGAAGACCTGACGGTCCTTATCCATCTATGACTGGCGGTTTGATGCATATTATGCTTGGAACATGTCCAGATATCACATATCCAGTGGGAGTTGTCAGCCAGCACAATCAGTACTATGGGTCTTATCAAATTGCAGGAGTTCATCAGATTTTGATATACCTTGAAGAATTTGCTGCTATCTGCTTAAGGTATGCCAATGCAGACTAGAGCAGTATCTTGTTGGATACTTTGATGCCAATTGAGGACAAAATTTAGAAGACAAAGGATATACCACAGGATACCCCTTTCTTTATGGCAAAGGAGTAATTTCATGGAACTCAAGAAAGAGACCAACTGTAGCACCTTCTATCACAGAGGCAGAGTATATGGCAGCCTGTGAAGCTAAAAAACAAGCAATGTGGTTATGAAAGCTTTTTGAAGATTTTGGCTTATGTCCAATAATGCCTATTACTTTATTTCAAGATAATTAAGGATGTATACAAGCAGGTAAAAATCCAACTTTTCATGCTAGAACTGAGCACATATATATTAGACAGCATTTTATGCATAAAGCTATAGACAATGGCTTAGTCAGTATAGATTATTGTCCTACAGATGAAATGATTGCAGTCATATTTACCAAACCACTTACTAGAGACAAATTTCAGTATCTTAGGTCCAGATCAGGACTAGTCAGTTTGAGCATTTGGTTGAGTAGGAGTGTTGTAAAGATATGTAGTTCCACCTAAATATTCACCCAATCTAGTCACTTGATCATTAGCAACAAGTTTTAGAGAATGCTGGCTAAATTCCTTGTTAGGATTTACTCAGAATATTCTCACCAAAATACCAGGTATGCAGAAAATGAAAATTCCCAAAGTTATCCTAAAAGCCTTAAGCTTTGCACACATGTTCTTGGGACCTTCCTAAACCTGTTTCATACCTCTGTTATGCCAAGGCCATGTAAAGTACAAAAATACTACTTTAACATTCCATAAGTCATCTGGTGAAAACCACATAATCTACTTCTTGTACCAATTGCTTCCAATATTTCAAAACTCTCACAACAAGTACAAGACAGTCTCAATACCATTCAAAATGGAGTTTATACTAAAATGAACCAGAGTGCACCTATCAGAAGGACTAGTGTCCAGCAGGTAGTATGAATATATTACAAAAAGGATTTTGCGGAAATTCAAGACTTATGTATGGCAAAAGTGGAGGCAATTAAGCATATAATTGCAAGATTTAAATGTCAACAGCAATGCAAGATGTATGGCAGCTTTGCTAATATCACACTCAAATGCTGTAAAGTTGAGGTTATAGGAGTGTGTCAATTGTAGCAGGTGAAACACCATAAAAGCCACTGATTAGGCCTGCTCAAATTGGTTTGGCCCATACAATGACCACCTTTATGCTATGCAAACCTTGCACAAAGACTCTCAAAACAGCATCCAGTCTACTGATATACTTGGCATTAAAGACAGCAAAACACCATCACAATCCTGGCATAAAATCAAAAAAGTGTCAAGAGTTCCTAGCTACTTGCATTGCAATGGCCTTATCATGTGATCCCAATGGCTGATTTGGACTGGATCCACCTGTGGGACCAAGTTATTCTTCATAGGTTAAAGAATGTGCAATGTTCCTTTATTTTAATATTAGCAAGTAGCTCAATCCAGGTCTATGGCACAGAGCTGCTTGAGCTACTGCTTTGCCACAGAGATACCATATTTTCCTCCTAGGATACTGATTGCTCTGTTAGCATGATCTGCTTGACCTGGTTCTATACTATGCAAGTTGGATCTGTTGTAAAGTTTGTAATTCCACCTAAATACTCACCCAGCTTAGTCACTTAGTCTAATACCCACAAATCTTAGAGAATACTATCCAAATTCCTTTCTGGGACTTACACAGAAAATTTCCGCCAAGCTATCAGGTACCCAAATCATGAAAATCTCATAGTTATCCAAACAGCCCAAGACTTTGCGCACGTGCTTTTGAGACCTCTCAAAATCTATTCTATGTGGCTATTATGCCATGACCATGTAAGTGTATAAATACTACATTCCCAATCAACAGACCACTAAGTAAAAAGCATATGGTCTGCTTACTCTTCTAATCACTTCCAATATCTCCAAGACCCTTTCAACAGGTTATGGGCCCCAAGCTGTCACCCTCTGCATTGTCTCCTACTGCCATGACTGGAGTTTTTCCCTCAGCTGAAAAGTTGGATAAATCTACCTACCGTGTGTGGATGGTAAAGTTGAAGATGCTGCTATAAGAAAGTGGCCTTTTGGACATTATCATTGGAGAAGAATGCCCTCCTAAAAGTATAGGAGAGGAAGCCCCAAAATAACAGAAGAAAGAATCAAAGCCTTCAAGTGCATTGGCCTCAATGTTGCAGATAAGTTGGTAATTCATTGCTCAAGAGCAAAAATGACAGAAAATGCCTGGTAGTCATTAGAAGACACATATCAGTCATGAGCAGCTGCAGTAATGCTATATCTTAGACAAAAATTCTTTACTACAAAGATGCTGCCAGCGGCAGAATTGAAAAATCTAATCAACAAAATCACTCTGTTGGTTGATGAGATAGAGTCTCTGGAGGCACCAACTACTAATGACAATGTGATAGTAGCTATCCTGTCTAGCCTGACAGATAGGTTTCAGGGCCTTGTATTAGCCCTAAAGTCCAGAATTGAAGATTTGACCATGTATCACTTTATGAAAGGCTCCTGGATGAAGAATCAAGTAAATTAATTGCCAATAAGAAGGAAGCAAAAAATGCTCTAATAAGCAATGATAACCAACAAAGGAGGTACTCAAAACCCCTTAAATGCAACAGCAATCTGTTTTGCAACTACTGCAAATGGAAAGGATGCACATTAGACCAGTACCTCAAAAGGAGTATTAATCAACTAAAGAAGCATGAATATGGAAATGCTGCCACAGCTGAAGATAGATTATTCATATCTGCACTAAATACGACCACAAATAGGGCTTCTCAGAAGTTGCATACTGACTATGGAGTATATCAACACTTCACACACCAAAATGAGCTTTTTACTCAATATCAAAAATTTCAATTGAAAATGTTTCCATGGGTCACAGCAGAATACTTGATGTTGTTGGGGAAGAAACTATGCAAGTTAACCTTAGTAGCAGTGAAGGAAGCCACACATGTACCTTCAAAGAAGTACTCTATGTACCAGAAATAGCCAAGAACCTACTATCAGTAAGCAAGGCCACAGTAGAAGGACTCAGTTTCAGTTTAACAATTCTGGATGCAGGATCACTGATCAATAGATCAGCTTTTTGGAGCACTGTGAAGCCTGCATACATGGGAAACAAGCCAGACAACCATTCACAAGCTCTGGGTTAATCAAAATTAAGAAAAAATAGATCTAATTTACCTAGATATTTGTCAACATGTGCAACATATATCCTTAGGCAGGATGAAGTATTTAACTACTTTTATTGATGCTTATACAAGATACTCATAGATCTACTTCAGGGAGAGAAAGGAGCAAGCTCTGTCTAAGCCCAGGGAGTCTAAAGCCATGGTGGAGGGAGAAACTGGTGAAAAAATCATGAAAATATACCCTGATACTGGTGGAAAATATACCTCAAAACCTTTCATCCACTTCCGCAAGATTGACGGGGTAAAGCAAGGGAGTACTGTACCATACTCCCCACAGCAAAATCAGGTGGCAGAAGTGCAAACAGATCATTAATTGATATGGCAAGTTCTATGATACATGATCAAAACTATCCTATGACATTTGGGTGGAATTAGCTGCTACAGCTCTACTTCTCAGGAACAGGAGTTGTAGCAGAGCACTCTATGATTCTACTCCATTTGAGGCATGGTATAGGTACATACCAAGTGCAGAGCATCTAAGAGTGCCTGGGTGCACTGCATATGTCAAGAAACTGACCAGATTTTAGTTAAAACTAGAGCCAAAAGGTGCAAAATGTGTATTTTTGGGCTACTGTAATGCAAGTAAGGTCTACAGACTCCACAATACCAAAGCAAAGAAGCCAATCAAGTCTAGAGATCTGTTGTTTGAGGAAAACTCAAAATTTTCACAAAAAATGTCATCAGATGGTGACAAAAATCTGATCATAAGTTCACCCATAATCAGGATTGAATCAGAGCAGAGCAGTGGGAATTCAGTCACTTCAGAGTACTCTACAACTATGGTGCAGCCAGAGTTGGTGGCCAGGAATATCCCAAAAGTGATCACTCCAGTATTACAAATCATGTGATCCAACTGGTCCAGAAATAGCCCCAATTTCTATATCAATTGAGGTTAAAACTTAACCTATGCCTATTCAGTCCATATTGATGGACCTCAGGTGGTATAAGAAGCCCTGAATAGCCCTCAGACAAAGTTTTGGAGATTGGCAATGACTGAGGAGTATCAGGCCCTGATGGAAAAGCAAGTTACCAATCAACTAAAAACCAATTGGATGCACATGGATCTTGAAGTAATAATACAAGGCTGAAAGTACAATTGAAAGAGACAAAGCAAGACCTGTGGCCAAAGGATTCTCACAAGCAAGACAACTTCACTATATTGAGGTCTTAACTTTTATAAGTTTATCATTCATCAAATGGATGTAAAAGCTGCATTTCTGAATGGGGAACCTGATGAGGATGTGTACAATGACTAGACTAATGAGTTTGTTGATCAGGATAGCCCCCATTTGGTCTGCAAGCTTAAAACATCTCTATATGGTCTAAAACAAATACCAAGAGCCTCAAATTGCAAGATAGATTCTTATTTGGAATCTTTATGTCTCCAAAGGAGTACTGCCAATTATAGTATCTATTATAAGCCAGATAGAGCAAATCCATATCTATTAGCACTTTATATGGAAGATCTTGCTATGGCTGTCAATAACTTAGAAATATTGGCAGAGCCTAAATCCAGCCTCACTAAGAAGGTCAAGATGTCCAATCTGGGAGAACTCAGCTACTACTTAGGGATATAGTTCTTCACAGACAGAAGTACCCAGTTTATTATCCTAAGTCAGCCCAAGTATATTCAAGGTATACTTCAGAAGTAATAAATGGAAGACTGTAAACCTGTAACTACACCAATGGAGACAAACACTACCTGGTCAAAACTCAACCAAATCAAGAGAGCTTGGTGCCATCTGAAAGCACAGACTTTCTTTATCAATCTGTGATTGTCAGTCTAATGTATATCATGCTTGGAACATGTTCAGATATCTCATACACAGTGGGAGTTGTCAGCCAGCGTAATTAGAATTATGGAACTGATCACATTGTAGCTGTTGAGTAGATTTTTAGATACCAAAAAGGAACTTGTGGTACACCTGTAGGATTTAGAACAAGATCTTGTGGGATACTCTGATGCTGATTGGGGACAAAATTTTGAAGACAGAAGCTCCACCACAGCATAAACCTTTCTTAACTCTAAAGGAGCAGTTTCCTGGAATTCAAGAAAGCAGCCAACTGTAGCACTTTCTACCACTGAGGCAATGTATATGGCAGCCTGTGAAGCTACAAAAAATGCCACATGGTCATGAAAGCTTTTTAAAGATTTGGGCATATGTCAAAAAATGCCTATTAATTTATTTCAAGATAATCAAGGATGTTTACTATAAGGTAGAAATCCAATTTTTCATGCAGAACCAAGCACATAGATATTAGACATCAATTCATGCATACAGCTATAGAGAATAACATCTTTGACTTATTTTACTGTTCCACAGATGAAGTGATTGCATATGTATTTTCTAAACCATTAGCTAGAGACAAATCTGAATATCTTAGGTTATAATTAGGACTAGTCAGTGTGAACATTTAGTTGAGTGGGAGTGTTGTAAAAGTTGTAATTCCACCTAAATATCCACCTAACTCAGTCACTTAAATCATTACCCTCAAATCCTATAGAATAATGACCAAATTTCTTGTTGGGATTTACTTGGAATATTTTCACCAAAATACCAGGTACCCAGAACATGAAAATTCTTAAAGTTATCCAAACAGCCCAAAACTTTGCATACATGTTCTTGGGGCCTTCCTAAGCCTATTCTATGTGTTTTTATGCCAAGACCATGTAGTAGTATAAATACTACTTTCACATTCAATAAATCATTAAGTGAAGACCACATAATCTACATATTCTTCTAATCACTTCCAATATCTCCAAGGCTCTTACAACAGGATCCACCCATGGGACCAATTGTTTTTCACTGAGGATATGATAGTCTCAGAGTTGACCAAAGGCCCCCAGGCTTTGCACACATGTTGTTCAGATCTTCCCAAACATGCACCATGTAAAAGTATAAATAGCACTTCCACATCTAATCTGGCTATCAAACTGCATCCACAATTGAACACAACTTCCTGGAACCTTAGTTGAAATACTCCTGTCATCAGCATTGCAAAAAGTGACAATCCTTTGTTTCATCCTGGCTAGCCAACAGGTGAGCAACATGGGCGCGTTGTGGTTCCTCAGTTCCCGTCCAAACATCACACCAGGCGACCCATACGTATCCCATAAGTGCGCCTGGTGGCTAGGTGGCAGTAGAAACTGTCCAGGGTGCCAAAGCAACCATGCAACTGCCATGACTACCAACACGTGGAAGTCATCGGGAGGCAATTGGAGCTTCAATTCAGGCAGTAGAACTCCCACCTGAACCTCGGAATCCCATAAATCGGGCGGTTGTGAGACGAAGGTGGTAGGGGTGGCCCACATTTATTGATGGCCAATCCATCTGGAGGACCATGACCATTTGTGAGGTTAGGAGGAACCAGACGGTCAGCAACGGTTCGTAGCCAAGTGTCTGCTCTCCATGGGAAGGAAAGTAGCAGCAACCCAGGATAGGTTGAGGGATTTACACTTACTGGTCCGCTTGGTTTGAAAGTCCGGGTGTTTCATACAAGCAGAATTCGTAGGGGACTCCGTTCTCTTCCATCACGTCGTGAGGTACGGACGAGCCCGTCAACACGTCCAGTTGCTCCTTAGGCTGAGGGGCGAATCGGGCGGGCAGTTCAGGGAAGAAAGTGTCGCAGTCGAAGTCGGCAAGGATCTTGGTGAGAACGATGCGGTCGCACGAAGGTAACTTGATACCTTGCCGATAAATCTCCCCACCCCCGATCAGGAACACTCGAAAGAGGTCGGTCGCTTTGTCGAGTTCGTCAAGCGCCTCTGACAGAGAGCAGTATATCTGTACATTCTCCAAGCCCTGGGTCCTGGCCCTGCGGTGGAAGCGATTAGTTTTCCGGAGAGAGAGCTGGACAATGGGAAACCCTCCCTCTCACCTTAACGCGTCGACGTTTCGGGATAGAACCACGTTCAACCGGCCCGGAAGGGGTCGAAACTTCTCCGGAATGGAGTCCCACGTTTTTCGCCCCATGATGACGGCATTTCTGGCCTTGGCTACGTTGGGGGGTACGAAGGAGGTGACTCGCTTGAAGAACGTCATGTCTCCCTTGAGCCGCCACGGCATAGTCCCCGCTTTACCTATGCCGTTGTTCTGTGCGGTCGCGACGACGATACTCAGTTTCATAGGTGAGTTCGGTTGGAGTTGAAGAGGAAGCGAGCAATGCGCATTCTACAATTTAATGGAGTAAACAAACGATCTGGTGGGTGATCCGGATCAATTTGTTGTTTAAACAAAAGGCTGCGTTTCGAGTGGGATGATGAGGATATGCTCTGGATATACTAAAAAAATCTATGTACAAAGTGATCGGGTGCGGTCAAGAAGGGAAAGAGGAAGTGGGAGCAGGAGCGTGAGCGTGAGTGGTAGTTAGGATGCATACGAAATTAACAGTCTACGTGCGGTGGTTGACGAATGGTGACCAACACATGCGTTTTTTATCCGAGCCTGATGGGATCCCACCTAGTGTCTCTTTGGGGAACACGTCCATTTTACACAGTGGACACTTCCTTGCCTTCGTGGTCAGCCACGAATCTATGCATTTGGCGTGGAAGTCGTGGTTACATGGCAGCCTTCTAACCTGGTCACCATCGCAGAAATCGTCCAGACAAACAGAACACACCCAATGCCTTAGGGGGTCCCCGTCAACCAGCAGGGCCAAAGGTGGCTGGTCCACGTGATTGGATTCACATTGACCTTGGATGGTATTATTAGCTAGATCTACATTGGAAACACCGCTACTGGTAACATCCGATTCAGCAGCACTATAATTAGCCGTGTCTCCGGAGCACCATGGACGTACAGGAAAGAGGCTCAAATGATTTTTCTTAAGCACCGCGGCATCCGTGTTGTACAGCGGAGGGCCACGGTTTCGGGACAAGTGACGCCTACGGTAACTTAAGAAAGCTGGGAGATAGGGTCCGATGGATATGTGTCAGTAAAATGAAAGGAACCTCGAGATCGGCATGAATGACGTTACCAAACACGAGTGCACCAGAGAAAACGAGTACCGATGCGACGATGATGGTGATTTCCCATACACCTGGCCGAAATCTCTGCTGGGGTATCAAAGTTAACTGGATGTGCTTGGCCCAGTGCGAAGTGGTATTGAATGGTGTCGAGTCCGAGTCCACCGTGGTCAGACCGTGGTACAGTTGGTTCCCCACTTCTTTGGAGACAATTACCACCGGTATAGATGCGGATATCCGGAGCCTTATCACATTTACGTCGAGAGGTTGGTCGTCAAATATGATTGCCCCAACAGCCGAGTCGGTTTGTGCCTGGTTGATCTTCCACTCCAGAGCACAGCCATTTAGTTTGAGGAGCGCGATGTGTTTTATGTGGGTCACGTTCTCGGGGGCGTAAGAAACATTTGCTGCTGGAGATTCCGTACAGGAGTCCCCTTGAAAGTACAGAATACCCTAGGGAAAATAGATGAGTCTTACAGGGCTCAACAATAGCAGGCAATTTGCGGAAGGGGAGCATACCTGAAGCCCTTCGCTAGGAGGCGTGGGGCCGGCGGGCAAGAAGGAGACGTCTTTTAGGTATTCGACGGTTTTGGAGGTTTTGTCTTGTTTGAAAGAAGAGGAATCGGCCAAAACGTACACCACCTCTTGAAGAATGCTGGGATCTCTGCCATGAAAGAGAGTAGCAGAAGAAGACAGCTGATGGCAATGGAGTAGGACGGAGACAAAAAACACTTGCAGCCAACGGCTAAACAGCTTCCCAGTCATCAAAGATAACAGTTTATTCTATGGCGAATGGCACTTTCTGTGCTATGAATGAGGGGACTTGCAGTAAAAAACACTAGTATAAAGAGGTAAGGAGACTGGCTCTAAGAAACGAACGGAAAAACCGAATACTGAGAGGTTTCACCGCATATATGTATGGTGTAAGGGGAACTATTATTGGTCTACCTGTTGGAAGCTTATTTTAAGGCAAATCCTGGAGAATTGGAGAATATGGTATCAGTCAAAGAATGATTTCTGTTCCCGCTCACTTCACTTCATTCGCCAGTGGTGCCGGACCAATGATGCACTTCGGTGGTACAACTGATGTTAAAATGCAAGCAAAGACCGATAGAGTCCCATCTAAAAACTGGCTTGAGGACTATTGATTTGTCAGGTGTCACTGTTAATCACATTTAAGCTTAATCACTCATATAATCAGAAGACTGGGTACATCAAGTTTCAGGTGATTGGCCGTCTGTATACGCCAACGTTACTTACAATTTCGCTAGCATGCACAATCCTGTGGTGCGTAAAATTGGAAAGCGAAGGATCGTAGCTGTTAAACCGGAAAAATCCCATCACGATTTCTTCTAGTTGCATACCAATCATGACTATATTTAGCCAATCTTTGCAACGTTACTTGGGTATAGCCTGCGTGTTGACTATTGTTCTGACGGATCAGTCCAAGACAAATTGTAGGCATTCCGGATATTTTCTTAGTAGCTGCTGCCTCCCTTCTCTTTGTGAAGCCGGACAGCGGATGAAACGATTGAATCCAATACAACTCTTCAAAGTACTACTTTATTTCACCTCAGAGCCTATACAAGGTGACATTCCTTGACAGAGGTGATGTTGCTAGACGGTGACTCCGAGAGACTCTCTCGCGCACCCACTCATTCACCCACTGTGGCATACGGAACAACGTGGGCGGTTGTACCACATAGCAGCATCCCACGTGCGCAAAGTCATCCATATCCCTCACCCACTCGCTCGTTCACTTTCATTCATCCATACTTGGTTGTAATGTGCAGCCTCATGTGCGGCTTGACCGAGCATCTATGGTCTCTGATGTGAGAATCGTGTGGCAAGAGCGAAGAGTGATGAAGTCGATCCAGCGTACGGACGCGGATATGAACACACATGGCTGAGTTGACCTCATATTCCCCAATCCAGGTTAATTTGTTCCAACCTGAGGGAACGGTCCTTCATCGACACGATCACGTATTTACTCATTCACCCGTTCACTCATCCGCCCATGCACCCATCCACTTATCCACTCATCCTCTCACTCACTCATTCACTCATTTATCCATTCTTCCGACATCTCCGCATCGCCCAATGGATGGTGGACTAGCGGGAAGAGACAAATGCAGTGGATGGAACCGCATCTCACAAGGTCGATTGTCAAGTCGAGAGCCCGCCTCTCCGAACACCTACCATCGCAAGCGACATTGGCCAGAGATCCGCATTCAGCGTGCATATTGGGGGAGGGATTCGGGCTGGATTATTCCTCAGCAAGGAGTGAGCTAAATTGCCACTTTATGCTGCTCTGATGAAACCGATTGTATGCAGCTGACACTAGATTCTTGTGCGATGCTTGGATGCGAGGTGTATATAAGTCCCGCCGCCCTCGTCATCTCCCCAGTATTCTTTAGCAAGCACACAGCAGCCAGACAGGTCATCTAGTACCTCACTGTATCCAGTTCAAGCAACGGTCAATCCCACATACAAACGTACAAACAAACAAATAAGCACACACACACACACACACACGCATACACACACACCTATCATTGCAAGCAACTAGTAATCAGCAAGTCTGATCCAATCCAGATCTACTCAAGCTAAATCTCTCACGCCAATCCAATCCAAGAAAATGGGCCTGTTCAACATCTTCACCGAGTGCTACTCTGGACCTGCCCCCACCTACCCAAAAGCCCGCAGACCATCAGCCACACCACTTCTCTCCAAGTCAAGCATGACAGACATGGAGGTGGCCAGCGAATCGGAACACGGGGAATCCCGGGAGCTCAGACGAAGGATGAGCAGCAGGTTCGGTCTGCTCAAGAGCCGGACAAAGTGCGAGGTGACCCTGGAATATGGCGACAACCTGGATCAGGTCCGGGAGAAGCTAAGGGAAGTGAGCTTTGACGAGGTGATCCACCAGGGTTTCAGAGGGCAGTTGGTGAGCCCAGACCAGCCACCGTACAGTTCACCCTGACCCCAGCCCTCGTTCGCTGACACCAGCCGTCCAGTTAAACTCGTCCCATTCCGATTCCCAGTATATTAACCTAATCGATATCCGATGTAATTTAAACAGTTTTGAATGCTGGGCATTCGTATTGTACTAAAGTTAGAAACCGATTAACAATTCCCCATGTAAACCAAAGCAACATTAAAGCCAGCCTTGTAATCATCAATCAGGAATTCATTTGATCTAATGGAGGGCGGAATCCATTGTGTGCTTGCTGGGCTAACTCGGCAATATCGATGATCGGCAATTTCCAACCAATGTGGTTCACAAGAGGAAACGATGGGACGAAAGAAATGTCGAACCTTCTACGATAAAATGAACCCTCTCCCTTTGATCATGAACGTGCATCCGAATGATCCGTGGATCGGTTGTGCTGCACGTCGACCTCTTCAACATGCAATGCACCATTTGAATTCATCCACCGTCGTCCTTGTTTGAATTTGAATTTGATGAAATGTTTGGCTTTAATGTTGCTTTGGTTTACATGGGGAATTGTTAATCGGTTTCTAACTTTAGTACAATACGAATGCCCAGCATTCAAAACTGTTTAAATTACATCGGATATCGATTGGGTTAATATACTGGGAATCGGAATGGGGCGAGTTTAACTGGGCGGCTGGTGTCAGCGAACGAGGGCTGGGGTCAGGGTGAACTGTACGGTGGCTGGTCTGGGCTCACCAACTGCCCCTCTGAAACCCTGGTGGATCACCTCGTCAAAGCTCACTTCCCTTAGCTTCTCCCGGACCTGATCCAGGTTGTCGCCATATTCCAGGGTCACCTCGCACTTTGTCCGGCTCTTGAGCAGACCGAACCTGCTGCTCATCCTTCGTCTGAGCTCCCGGGATTCCCCGTGTTCCGATTCGCTGGCCACCTCCATGTCTGTCATGCTTGACTTGGAGAGAAGTGGTGTGGCTGATGGTCTGCGGGCTTTTGGGTAGGTGGGGGCAGGTCCAGAGTAGCACTCGGTGAAGATGTTGAACAGGCCCATTTTCTTGGATTGGATTGGCGTGAAGAGATTTAGCTTGAGTAGATCTGGATTGGATCAGACTTGCTGATTACTAGTTGCTTGCAATGATAGGTGTGTGTGTGTGTGTGTGTGTGTGTGCTTATTTGTTTGTTTGTACGTTTGTATGTGTGATTGCCGTTGCTTGAACTGGATACAGTGAGGTACTAGATGACCTGTCTGGCTGCTGTGTGCTTGCTAAAGAATACTGGGGAGATGACGAGGGCGGCGGGACTTATATACACCTCGCATCCAAGCATCGCACAAGAATCTAGTGTTAGCTGCATACAATCGGTTTCATCAGAGCAGCATAAAGTGGCAATTTAGCTCACTCCTTGCTGAGGAATAATCCAGCCCGAATCCCTCCCCCAATATGCACGCTGAATGCGGATCTCTGGCCAATGTCGCTTGTGATGGTGGTGTTCGGAGAGGCGGGCTCTCGACTTGACAATCGACCTGGTGAGATGCGGTTCCATCCACTGCATTTGTCTCTTCCCGCTAGTCCACCATCCATTGGGCGATGCGGAGATGTCGGAAGAATGGATAAATGAGTGAATGAGTGAGTGAGAGGATGAGTGGATAAGTGGATGGGTGCATGGGCGGATGAGTGAACGGGTGAATGAGTAAATACGTGATCGTGTCGATGAAGGACCGTTCCCTCAAGTTGGAACAAATTAACCTGGATTGGGGAATATGAGGTCAACTCAGCCATGTGTATTCACATCCGCGTCCGTACGCTGGATCGACTTCATCACTGTTCGCTCTTGCCACACGATTCTCACATCAGAGACCATAGATGCTCGGTCAAGCCGCACATGAGGCTGCACATTACAACCAAGTATGGATGAATGAAGGTGAACGAGCGAGTGGGTGAGCGAGAGAGTCTCTCGGAGTCACCGTCTAGCAACATCACCTCTGTCAAGGAATGACACCTTGTATAGGCTCTGAGGTGAAATAAAGTGGTACTTTGAAGAATTGTATTGGATTCAGCCGTTTCATCGGGCTTCATAAGAAGATAAACAAGAGTGCTTTGCTTGAGCGCCCATAGGCTCGGCTACAGTAGGAATTAGCCGAGATACCTTATCTGCAATTGGTCTTAGGTAAATCTGACAAGCCATCAAAATAATCGATCACTAGTAAGATAGGTAGGTTGACAAGCAATGATGCAGATATTGGTTGGGAATGCTCAGTTGATCAGCAATCGAGTCAAGATACTATCCGAGCTTCGGAGCGTTTATTAAAACAGGGATAAGAATGGTGGCTTGCCGCTTTACAGTCTATTAGAAGAGGGATGCTATTTAAAAAGAGATGGCAAGGAAATAAATATCCAGTAAGTATCAACATTGCGGGATTTGAATGGCCTACTGCATACAAATGGGATTTTTTACAGAACTCTCGGGTTTGAGTTGGCAGGGTTGATCGGGGTCATGCAGCGCACGCCACATTCCCATATTCGAATTGGACCGAGTAGAGCGAGTGGTAAGTGAGCAGCTTGCGTAAACGATAGTTTGACATCTGATCCCCAGAAGAGGCGGCTCGCTGGAACCAAGTCGCCGCCTCTTCTAGGTTTTGGTCCGTTCCCAAGCCCTTCTCCAAGCAAATGCCCAGATGATACTGTGCCGATACATATCCCTTGTTCGCTGCGCGTCTAAACCAGTAGGCAGCTGCTGCATAATCTTTCTCTATACCTTGGCCGTTTTGTAAACAAAGACCAAGCTTATCCTGGGCTCTAGGATGGTCTTTCTCGGACGCCTTACGATACCACTTAACCGCTTGAGCCTCGTCTTTCTCGATCCCCAATCCATTGGCATAGCAATAGCCTATATTGCATTGAGCCCATGGGTTTCCCTGCTCCGCGGACTTCATATACCAATATACCGCCTGTTTGAGATCTTGCTCGACACCAAGACCCTCTTCGAAACAGAATCCGAGGGAGTTTTGAGCGATGACGTTGCCTTGCTCGGAGGCGCAGCGGAACCATTTGACCGCCTCGGGGTCATTTCTGTTTACCCCAAGTCCATTCCGGAAACAAAGCCCCAAGGACAGTTGGGCGGGAGCGTGGTTTTTGTTGGCAGCCAAGGTGTACATATAAACAGCATTTTCTGGACTCTCCTCGACTCCGATCCCATTCTGATAGCAATAACCAAGGGAGTGGAGCGCGAAGATATTCCCCTGGGTGGCAGACGCGGTGTACCACCTGACTGCTTCCTTGACGTCCTTCTCTACGCCGATTCCATTCTGGTAGCAGAAGCCCAGGTTGTGTTGTGCTCGTGCGTGCCCTTGAATCGCAGCTCGGTTATACCAGTAGGCACCTTGGGATTCATCTTTTGGAACGCCGATACCGTTCTGGTAGCAATAGCCAAGGTTGCATTCCGCCCAAGGATAACCCTGCTGCGCTGAGCTGTGATACCATTCAGCCGCCTTGGTCAGATCCTTCTCGACCCCAATGCCATCCTCGTAGCAATAACCGAGGGAGTTCTGTGCGAACGCATTTCCCTGCTCAGCAGAAACGCGATACCACTTCACTGCCTGTTCCGGGTCTTTCTGCACACCGATCCCATCCTCGTAACAGTAGCCAACGTTGTATATGGCCACCGACTCCCCCTGATTCGCTGCTTTCCGATACCACCGCATGGCTTCCGCTTCGTCTTTTTCCACACCGAAGCCTTCCCCATAGCAGTAACCAAGTATTCCTTGACCCCGGGAATGGCCTTGTTCAGCGGACATCTTGTACCATTTGAAAGCTTCGGCTGCATCCTTCGGCAAGCCTATCCCGTCATGGTAGCAAACGCCCAGACAGTACTGGGCAGCCGGGTTGGCCTCCCGGGTAGCGGCAGTAAACAACCACTTTAGAGAATCCTTGCCTGACTTTTCAATTCGTTGTTGCCAATAATCCGCCTCCACCCAATCGATTTTAACCGAAGGGCGGCCATATTTCCGTAGAAAGGCCAATCTCGCCTGGGACAAACCGTCCTCGTGTTCGGCAGCCTTGATATAGTTCACCTCGGCCAACTTGAAGTCCATCTTAACCCCAAGCCCGAACTCGTAACAGAAAGCCAGGATGCCTCTGGCCTGGTGGTTACCCAGCTCCGCTGAGAGTCTGAAGTACTCGGCGGCTCGACGTTCCTCTTTGGAGGTCCGGCCTTTGCCAAAGAAGTACTTCTCCCCTAGTCGGAATAAACGCGCGCTATCGTCGGAGGAGGACATTTTCGAGCGACACTGCTTGTTGAGTCGTTGGAGTAATCTCTTCGACCTTGTGACCAGGAAAGTGGTTATGGTGACCATGGAAGTCGTTATGTAAGGTGTTTCTGAAGGAGGGGTACTTCGAAATCGGAATCCGTGCTAGTTTAGGGTTGGTCAAGCTCAACTTGGGGGTTCTATGATTAGATAATATCTAGTGTCGGTAGGAAAGGGTGTAAGCCAACGGTTCGTAGGCTACCAGGGAGTATATATATATATGTGCGTCGGGTCACCAGAAGATACAAATGATGGAACGGTCACCAGAGAAGGGGGAAAGAATACAGATGAAGGAGAAGAAAAACGTGTGGAACAAGATTATGCAAAGGAGATACCCGTCAGGCAATCACTAGCTCTAACAAGAAATGAAGATGACCTCTTTATCCACACTCAGAATTCCTATTCAATATTGTGATTGGGATGTATGAGGTTTCATTTATAGCATCTTGAGTACCGCAAATGAGCTTTGTTAATCTCCATGGTTACAGAGAACTAAGAAGCTTGCCTATATCGGGGATTTTGCAGTACAAATGAAATTAGGATGCAACATTAGATGCAACAAATATCAGGTAATGAGACCCAACCCTATTATCGGCCCTACTCCCCATCGACCCTGCTCCTGTAGCTGGAATAATGTTGGCGTTGGGAGCATATATTTATCTGGAACCTCAACAGAAGAAATTGATCCTATTTCGAATGCGTGGCTGCCGGACTTGACCCGCGGATAATGCTATTCCGACCGATATTATCGAAATTTATGAGTCAATATTTATCATGATGAATCCACGTACCAATTTGGCCGACATCTTGACCAGAATTTGGGTGATTCACATAATTCCAAGTTAAAGGTACGATGCTGCCGTTCGGCTGAGCAGAGACAAGAAACACCATGGCAACCTCTTCCAGTGTCCCCTTCTCCGAGACGGAAAGAGAGCGGGAAAAAGTGCTGGCGCTAGAAATAGCTGCCGCTGCCCCCCAGTTTCCACTTTACTGGCAACTCGGAATCCAAGATGCCTCCGCAGTGGTTGAGCAGGCCAAGTATTTGGTGAGTGTGAAGAACTTTGATTTCGACATGGTGGGTTTTGAAAGTTTCGACAAGCCACCAACGGCCGAGGACGTTTACCTGGTTATTTGTCGAGCTGTGGCTTATCCGATGCTTAGAAACGCGCAACCGCAGCGTCCTGAACGAATCTATTGGGATACAAGGGAACACCACAGTCTAACAAAGGATGGAGAAGAGTTCCTCTCAACCAGGCTCAAGGAGAAGCTGCAGATCCAGCTCTTAATGGAGGCAGCTCCTACGGAGGCTCCTGTCAACAAGGAGGCGGCTCGTAAGGTTTCAGCCTCCATTTGCTACGTATGTGGTGCTGAGCTACTGAAACGATTTTGCTGCAGTCATTGCAAAGCGGTGAAGTATTGTGGCCGCGGTTGTCAAATCAAGGACTGGCCACTACATAGAAAACTCTGCTCTTTATTGAAACTAACGATGGAGAAATCCAAAGAGCTGGGTGAATTCCCATTTACCTTCACAAAGGAAGGCTACTTCACTGAAGACAGTGATCAGCCGGAACAGCAGGCATTACCTTATCACGGGACAGGGTTTTGGAGAGAAGAATTCCTTGATGGATTGCCTTGTCCAACAAATCAAACTGAATGCGAAGTGACCGAGCCTGTGGATCTGAGCGGGATTACTAGCTCGTTACTTCCCTTCGATAAGCCCCTGGAAAAATCCTCCGGCTTTGCCGACACCCCAAAGGCGATTTACAGCTGGAGAGACTTCTACAGAGCAAAGGACATCCCTTTGTCCGACCCAGCTGCAATGCTTCTGGCGCATCCCTTAACTTTGTTCCACATAATTGCCCATCTGTGTCGAGACGGGTATTCCACAGATGTGGCAACCGCATCTGGCTCCTACCTGTGCATACACCTGGTCAATTCTCATCCGCATCATCCCAGCATGGGGCCAATCTACCAGCTATTATTGCCGCTCTTCCCCGGTGTTACGCTAGACATCTTCATGATTCACCAGGATGCCCATAAGCCTGACTCCCTTTCACAAGAATTCAAAAGTGAGATATTCGCGTCATGTGTACGAGTCCATACTGTCCCAACCACCTACGCCAACTTTCCTGTAGACCAGTTCCCACCTGACGTCGTCATTGGATACCAGATGTCCGACTTGCTCTCGATCATGGCCCAAGAGGAGTTGACCAAACTGATGACCAACGCCAAGAGGAACTTCTTCGTCGAAAACACCGAGCTGGGTTGTCATATGGTACGTGAGTCCCTGAAGACCAGCCTGAAGCTGACCCCTGGCTTGCCATGCTCAATCAACCCGTTCCGTCAGCCTTACATGAGGTTCTTGCCTTCACTTTCCGTACCATGCTACACGAATGCCTTTGTGTTAGGATATGGAAAATAGCTTCTGATGATAAGTTATGTATAGCTTGCGTTTTATTAGAAATTGGGCGAAGGTTCGTGGCTTTATCCTAGCATATCATCCAGCCAAGACTCGAGATCGTCACCTTTAGTGGCCGTTTCTTTTTGGGCGGCCTCCTTCTTCAACGTCTGCGGGACAGGTCGTGTACTTGCCAAAGATGTCCGCGCTAGGGAAAGTACAATCTCGACGTCAGGGCTGTTTAAATCATCATCCGTAGATAGAACACCTTCATACCTTGTTTATCATTTGAATCATCGAGCGACAATAAAAAATCGAGCTCTGCATTGTTCGCTTCTCCCTTTTCCTCTACTTGAAAATCGATGAAGTCCTGTAGCTACGCATCCATTGGTATAAAAACGGTACCTTCATTTAGTGTAAAGCTAGCCTTGGAGGACAACTGCCTCTTTTCTAGTTTTGGAATGGCATTAGTTCGCAAGATATCATCCATAACGGACCAAATATTCCTACCTGTTGTGACATAGGATTCTCGATCATTAGTGGATCTAGGTATAGGGAGGCTACTGGCAGAAGGCTTGGGCTTGGAGTCTGGGCGTAGTGATGTAATCCCTGCCTGAGAGTATAGCGGCTTGGGCTTGGCGTTATGTGGGGGATTTTCAAATTTTTCAGGGATCTCTTCATCTCTGAATCCTTCCTGTGAGGAGTTCTAGCTTTAAGGCCCAAGCGTTCTATGATAAATTATTTGACCTTACATTCCACTCAATCTCACTTTCAAGTTGAAGTCGATCACTCACTGGGAGCGTTCTCAAAGAGCGTTGTAGATCATCAAAATCGATACTCATGAACGTTTGATAGTTCTAAATGTGATCTTTCAGGTAAGTATCGTCTGTCCCAGAACTAATTATTCGGGTGGGGGAGAGTTGACCTTCTGGTTTGGTGTTGCCGGCTCGTTAGACTCCAGATCATTCCACTCTTTTTCCTCTTTGAATTTGAAGTAAGCGTCAGCATCCATATTGTCATCTACTCGAGTAAGGAAGATTAGTGGGTGTCTATACGGCCCTCTGTCTCGAAACGTCTAGACCTGCTTTTTCCAGCAAAGAGAGTAGGTTTTTCATTTCCCGCTCGGCACTTTCTACAGCGTCAATCTCCATTTCCTCTGTAGAAACACCGCAAAGAATGTTAAGTAGGCTTCGTACAAGATGCTATCCATGCACATACCTTCCGGTGTAGGCTCGTCATATCTCGACAAATTGCTCTGTAATTTTCTGCGCGAAAAGTTAGGTCGGCTATCTTTCTCCTCGATCTCTTCTTCCGACCCACTAATCTGGTCGTCCTGAACAGGCTGTCCAGGGGGAGGGGGGCCTAATCCAAGAAAAAAATAAGAACAGAGTCCAGAATATAGTTAAGTGTAGGCTGTAAGTGTATACCGCCTCCTCTGCCTCTGCCCCTTCCACGTCCTCTACCCCGGCCACGCCGCTTCTCAAAGCCTCTACGGTCTTTCTTTAACACTAGATCGTCACTTCAATGCTATCGTCAGTGTCTACTACAGTGACTTTTCATAAATGCTGGAAAAGAAATTACTTCATGACTTGGTTCAGGTGTCTGAAAGGGATGATATATCTTAGCAAAATCCCCGGCTACAGCATATATGTGCGAATGATTAGGATGCAATGGACTCGTCACAAATTCGCACCCACCAATTTAGATGAACTATGAAATTCAATATACAACTACGCATTCTGTTAATTTACACTAAGATAGATAGGAAGATTTCACATGAACAATCGAATCAGGTTTATTTAGATCGGTTGTTAGGTGGGTTGTTCAGCATACAAAAAGAATTAAATAGACGATTTGCTGGTTCTAGAAATACATGTAAAATCTTGTGCAAGCTAGTGGCCGGATGATGTAAAAGGGATAGTTCTCTTTACAACTCGTCGTGTTCGGGGTCTTCCTTCTCCTCAGCAGCTTCTTGCTTAGGAGTGGGCTTGGCGACCTCAACCTCAACATCGACCTTGTTGGAGGCGTTCTCCTTCAAGAATTCGACGAAAGATTCCTCGGTTCTGTCACCGTCGTAGTCAACGATTTCCTTACCCTTGCCAGCCTTGAAAAGCTTGATGGTGGGGAAGCCTTGGATTTGGAAACCGGCGCTGACTGGGATGTCATTGGCGGTGGCGTCCATCTTGGCGATGACGATCTTGTCCTTGTGTTCGCTGTAGGCGGCACCGAGCTTCTCGTAAATAGGAGCAAGCTTCTTGCAGTGTCCGCACCAGGGGGCATAGAATTCAACCAAGACATCCTTCTCTTGGTCGAAAACGATCTCCTCGAATTGGTCGGCAACAACAACCTTGACGGCGTCATCGTTCTTCTCGGGGATGGGCTCGGACTTGATGGATGGCTCAACCTCACCAGCCAAGAAGCTCTTGACAAAGGCTCCAACGTCAGCGGTGGTGATTTCCTTGGATTGGTCGAAGGGATACTTGGCATAGGTCTCGGTATCCTGGATGGCAAGTGCGGGCCACTCGGCCTTCAAGTTGAGGGTATCAGCGTGTCCAGCATACTTCTCGGCATCAATGAAGACAAAGTTGACCTTGCCCTTGTTCTCCTTGGCGACAGGTGCAAGTTGCTTGTGAAGAGCTTCACGCTCGGCGTCGCCGGAGAAGAAGATGTAGGTGAGGGGAAGTCCGGATTCGACATAGGTGCCGTAGTTCTCGGGACCGATCTCGTCCAAAAGAGGAACAGAGTTGGTGCGGATGAACTTCTTCAACTCCTCGGCGGTGATCTTTCCTTCGAAGACATCCTTGCCTTCGTCGAACTTCTTGAAGAGGACGACACCGGACTCCTTGATGTCGAACTTGCTCAAGACTTCGGTGTCAACGGAGGCACCGAAGAGGAAATCGTCGCGCAATTCCTCGGCAACTTCCTTGAGAGCCTTGTATTCCTCGGACTCGGTCGATGGGAAGAAACCGATGACAACGACGTTGTCAGAGTCCTTGAAGGTCTCGACGGACTCAAGAGTGACTTCGGAGAGAGCGGGGAGGTTTTGCTTCTTCATGTAGCTAACGATACCGTCCGCCTTACGAGGACCGTTGTAGTCATTTGGTGAGCCCTCTCTGAAGACCTTCAAGGTAGGATAACCGGTGACCTCGAACTCTTGGCAGAGGTCGGTTTCCTCAGTACAATCGACCTTAGCGAGCTTGATGTCTTGTTCCTTGAGAGTGGTGGCAGCCTTCTCGTACTCGGGGGCCAAGGCCTTGCAGTGACCGCACCAAGGAGCGAAGAACTCAACAAGCATAAGCTTCTCAGGGTCAACCACAGACTTGAAAGTGTCCTTATTGAGGCTTAAAACATCTGAGTCTTCAGCCAGGGCAAGAAGAGGAGCAGATAAGAGAGCCAAAGCTGTGACGAAAGAACGGAAAGGACGCATAATAGTTTGAGCTGCTTGAGAAGTCTGAAGTTACGTTCCCATAGGACGAATATTTAAATAGGCAGGCGTCGTTCAGATTGGCTATAATGTCGAATATCATCGGTCTGAATGGCACGGCACTTCGAACCAATCACAGCCTACAAACACAGAGAATGTTTATTATCGAGAGCAATGTCCAGTTGCTATTGGGTAATATTAAGATTCTGCTATGAACGATCCAGAAGGAACTACGTGGATTTCATGTCTGATATGCTCATGAAAAATACCATCTCTGACCTGATGTAAATTCTCCTGCATTCACACCAATCTTAGCTTAAGATTATGTTTAATCTACTTGAGTAGCGGCATAAATTGAGGTTAACTGGCGCAGCTAAACCAATTTTATGCGCAATCGAGTCCCTCATTACTAATACAATATTTGGCAAGGCATATCATGCATTCAATACTATGACACGAAAATAATAGTTAGTATGCTCTCTCCTTCGTTTCCCTATGAAACTGTCGGAAATACCATAAGTATTCAGGCTGTACCACTATCCATGGGACAATCTCGTAGTAGCAATGATCCGGGCCCTTTGATTAGTGATGTCATAAGATGGCATAAATAGTAAAATTGGACTACTGCATTGCACTAAACAGGCAAGCGAGGAGTTCCTCTCAGTAACCGCTAGAATTACACCTATGCTATTCACGATGAAGTGAATTCTCACATACTCCAACACTTCGGGTATGGAAGCAAAGATGGTATGCTGATTTTATTCCAAAGATATTGAGCTATATTGAAACAACATAGTGCATCACCATAGCCTCAGTATTCGAAGTACGCTAGAATCTATTCCAACCAGTGATCACTCAATGCTCATTGCGTTTTACATTTCCATTTATCAAACAACTCCTTCGGCTTCACAAGGGCAGGTATGCGCACTAAGTATATTGTTTCTGAGCACTATCATTTTACCAGGGATATAGATTAAATAGCCTCGTTGAGATGGGATTGAAGATTTTAACTGTCAATTCATAGATATCAACCAAGACATCCCTTAGTTCGGGGTCTTCGTTCTTCTCAGCAGCTTCTTGCTTAGGAGTGGGCTTGGCGACCTCAACCTCAACATCGACCTTGTTGGAGGCGTTCTCCTTCAAGAATTCGACGAAAGATTCCTCGGTTCTGTCACCGTCATAGTCAACGATTTCCTTACCCTTGCCAGCCTTGAAAAGCTTGATGGTGGGGAAACCTTGGATTTGGAAACCGGCGCTGACTGGGATGTCATTGGCGGTGGCGTCCATCTTGGCGATGACGATCTTGTCCTTGTGTTCGCTGTAGGCGGCACCGAGCTTCTCGTAAATAGGAGCAAGCTTCTTGCAGTGTCCGCATCAGGGGGCATAGAATTCAACCAAGACATCCTTCTCTTGGTCGAAAACGATCAACCACAGACTTGAAAGTATCCTTATTGAGGCTTATGACGCTACTAAAATCGGCAGATACCAGAAGGGGTACATAGAGGAGAGTCAACGCAGAGAGGAAGGGAAGGGGACGCATTGTCTAACTGAGAAGGATCACGAGTTCGTTACTCGCGGATCAAAGTTGAAATGCACATCTCGGTAATTACTTTGAGCCGAACGGTCTATGGTCTAGAATACGTTCACTCCACACGGCTAATAATCGGTTTATTTTACCAGGGAAGTAGATTAAATAGCCACTTTGAGATGGGATTGAAGATATTAGCCGACAATTCGATGGTGTAATTTGATACATTAATAACAGTCAATGCTATGTTGCAAACAGCCTAGCTTCCGCCAAATAAGAAAATATATGCAGAGGGTTGAAGGGGTTCTATTTTTTGAGTGGATCATTTCATGAGAATTCCTCCACTTTGATGGAAGTATGGAGGACACAAAACTGGTTTCACGAATTTCCTTTCTCACAATGCCAACGGCTCCGCCTTGATATCCGCCCCTTCCAACTCTCCAAGCTCAGCGCGGGGACGTTTCGGCTCCCCGGCCGTTTCCAAAGCCTCGGTTTCGGAACTGCTGAATGCTTCCGAATCAAAATTGCTGTTGGACTCCGACTCGACTTCTCCGTGGACTCTCATATGCTGGTGCAGATTATCGCTCCTGGTGAAGCCTTTCCCGCATTCCTCTATGGGGCATAGGTACGGCCTCTCGCCTGTGTGAGTACGAAGATGTCTCTTCAAGTGCTCGTAACGTTTGAACCGCCTTTTGCACAGACTGAACGTACACGCGTAGTTCTTCAACTCTCCAGTGGACTGTCTTCGGACTGGCAAAAATGATCGATCATACAGCTTCTCGCTTTGGTACTGATTTGTCATAGGCGCTGCCCAGGTGGCATTCCTTACTAGGGATCTATTTCGACGCTGTTTATACCCAACCGGCCCTTTGAATGCATTCAGCAGGCTCATGGGCGGCCTGGTGCGGTCTATGTGGTTCCACCTCTGAAAAGCCCCTGGAGACATATTGAAATCTGCGGTGTCCAGGACTTGACTGCTTGACTGGGATACATCGTTGTTCATCAGGGACATCGGGTTACTCAAAAGCTTGTTGAGGATTCGCAGCTCTTGGAAGTCTTCGCTCATAGGATTGTACGTGGGGCAGTAAATCGAATCAAGACTTTCGTGAGACTCGCTCTGCGATTGCCCGGACGCACCCAACATGCTTTGAGGATTATCTTGAAGCGAGAGAGTGAAATCCAAGGTGAATGGGTCGTATGCAGCCGAGCCTGTGGGTTCAATGTAGCCCATCTCATTAGGGGAAGCTGACCAGAGTGAGCTTGGTACCCAGGCATTGACCGCCGGGCTTATCCCGGTCATGGAAGTTGCATCCTGGTGATATCCTCCGAAGTCAGGGTTAGGATCAACCACTGGCGTGGCTGACGGAGTTACCAGTCCGGATCCTGACGAGTCGGAGGAGCCACTGAAAGAATCGCTCATACTGTAGCTCAGATAGTCTGAAGGAGGGGTGATTGGCACCGTCATGGCGCTTTGAGGGTGAACCGGGATCGTAGTAGGCTCGATCCCCAGTGCTTCTCTCTTCAGATCACGCTCCAAGGCGTCCATGAAAAGACGATCATGTGGAACAGAGTACCAGAAGAACACCTTTTGCTTCTTCTGGGTACGAATGCAATTGTTCTTGTACAGCATCTCCAAGAATTCCGACCTAGGCTCCTCCAGCTTTGCATCCGTCCCCGGCTTGAGATTGCGCAGATCACTGAATACTCCCTCCTCGAATTTCTTGACGTTTTTCACGGGACGCCCGATGGCCTGAAAACGGAACACCAAGCAGCGTACGATGTCGGTGCCAGTAATGTAAAAGAGATCGTTCCACAGGATGCATGAGATGTATTCCCCGTTGGGAAGCATGAACCTTCTGATGGTGTGACCAGGGTCCCAGTTTGTCGGTGCAGTGGCCAGGAACAGCTGCATCTGCTCCACCTGCTCGGGACTTGCTTGGTCAGCCATGTTTCGGGCAATATTCTTGAAATGGTTCAGTACGGAAGGGCGGGGCGAGTTCCCAAAAATATTCCTTGAGATAGATAGGATATGTTGGGGATAGGATGATATTGCCCAGGAAAAGCAACCCGGATACTTGGATGCAACAGTATTCGCCTTTCAACTAGATTTTTCCCGTTGGCTCGATGCTTGAGCAAGGCAGAAGCAAAATTTCCAAAGTTTTCCACCCCTCGACCAGCATTTTGACATTTATAGAACGGGGTTGAGAATGGCTTAGTTCCTTCGTTTCAAGTTGTGCTTACATGGAATGATCAAACACCGCCCTGGTATTCTCCAGCATAGGGTGGGAATGTATCAGTGATCTCACGCTTAATTTGACAAATGAGGTACAACTTTTTGGCGCTGTCTGCGATGGATCCCGGCTCTTCCTCTCCTCCAAAGTATGTTGGGCTTGATACCATACTGGCCGAACGCGTTAGATTCTCGACGTCTACTATGGCCGACCAAGAGGACAGTTGTGAATACCCACGGCAAGGACGTACTTGCACTCAATCATATGTACACAGCTACCAAGGGTGAATGGGAATCACCAAGATCTCCATACGCATTTGCCTCTTTTCTCGTTTCATCGTCAAACATCATCGGGATTGGTGCAGAAAGGAAACAACCACTCCAAATCCCACCGAGGCAATATAGCACTATTCCCAAACGGAACCCGTATATGCATCACGTGAAGGCCGTTCATGATCTGTGCTCGAGAGAATCGTTGTAAGTTGGCCATGAAACACCGCTCATCCACAATGCTCACCATGCAATGCAGTATGATACATGCGGATGTCGTTTCAGGATAATTCATTCCAACATTTATTAACCGATCTTTGTTTTACACTAAAGCGGCACTCACCAACGAGCTGGCCGAGACAAGAGGATGGATAGTGTGGTGACGTTTACTGGCCGATCAGAGTGGAACATGAATTTCAGTCCTGTGCCATATTGATCTGAAGAATGCGCGCCATCGTGATGAGGGAGATATCTGGCAATCGGAACGCCCGACTCGAGCATCGTCCCCACATTAGCAGCAGTCACACCAAAGACCCACGGCAGTATCGGTGGTATGAGGCACTCTTTCCTTTCAAGGTGTGGCAATGATGAAGGTTACACATCAGCGCTGTTCGTACGTATCACTTGATTAATGCTGGTGAATGTTTATGGAACGGCAAGCAGCCTAGTGGTCAGGGACGTTGGTATCTTGATGAGGGGTGATGAGGGACGTAAGTAGCATCTCGATGATGAAGGAGGACATAATTGGTATGTAGATGATGATATCGGCCAGTGTGATCAATGATAGCAACCGGATCCACAGGACTGATTTTATGCTGTACAAAATGAGAGATTTGATAGGGGAGAGATTTATACCCTAACCATGTGATGCGTTTAAACCCACGACTTCTGGATAAGCGGATCAGTTAGGAATGCATCAAACTAATTAAGGCCAAGGTTAAACTTCGTAGCGGGGAGTATTAGGAGCTGGTTATATTCCGGAAAGCGAGGGAGATAAAATGGCATCTCCAGATTCACGAGCGGATGTAACAACACACGAAGCCAGATTCACGAGCGGATGTAACAACACACGAAGATGAGAATGGATAGATGTGCTGGTTCTGGGGGAGCCCAGCTCCGCACAAATATGGAGATTAGGGCACAGAAAAACCATTTTCCATCAAGTGGTCGGGCTGGGAAATTAGAAGCTGGACCAAGCTGCAAGAACCATTTAGCGTCCCCGTGGCCAAAGTCAAACAATTGTGGCAACCCATCCGACCGGTCCCATAGGGCTCCAGTATGGAACCAGATCTGATGGGATGAATTATTAAGCAAAATGATGATCCAGCTGGGATGGAATCATTCCAAGGACCAAAATGTCAATCACTACCACAAGGCATCCAACCACATTACTAATTCCTCGATACTCCAGAGGCCTAAGAATCGAACCGACTCCATCATGACCACGTGCATCCTAATCGGACAAGAACATGGCGAGCTGATTTGTTGAAGACTGGAGTCTCCAAAATAGGTCAGATTCCTTTCGCAATCCTAGCCTGGTTTTACTCGATTTTCGGCCAGCTCCTCATTGGCCAGCTCTCCCGACCGTCTCGTTATGGTTGCGGAAATCGACGGACAGAACACCAAGTGCCAGAAATTTGAGCATGAGCCAAAGCAACCCCGTGTAACTCTACAACGACACGGGCTGTGGGTGAACATTTCACGCCGACGTTCTACTACCACCATCACAGCCAACCACCAACTTCAAATGGCTCTTTGACCAATCCCTGATGGCAACCCCCTACGGAGACCTCCTTTTAATAGCAAGTGGATAATTGACGTGATACAGCAAGTAGGTGCAGGCCCAACTCTAAATCGAGAGCACAAGCTTTGGACATCCTCACGGTATATGATTCACCTAGTGAAAGATACGATTTCTTCCTTGGGAACGAATCAAGCTATCAGTATCTTAATCCGTTCGCAGCACTGTATGATGTGAGTTTGAATCATTGCTATCATCATTATTAATGTGATGTGGTACCAATATCTTATTTGATTGCAGATGCCAGTCACAAAGTTAAATCAGGGTCTTCATTGCAACATAAACATTATTGACCCAATGGCTATCCCGAATGGGAATAGGATCTCCCAATCAACTGATCGAGAATTAACGATATTCGCAATTACTAATGATTCAACTTAAATTGATTATGTGGCCTTTATAGGTGAGCCACACAACATAAGTCAACGGGGCAGCTTTTTGTAGTCAAAATTTCCATACTTGGCCAGGAAGAAAACTGGCTCGATTTGGTATATCTGAATATCCAGATATACTTCGGCCACCGTGGATTGGCTGAGGTTGCCGGGACCGCTTCTGATGTGTTGTATGGTGGCACTGGCCGGAATATATATATAGGTGGCGGTGGCTCTACAATGACTACATACATTGTCCTTTAATTAAGAATGGCTACGCTTGATATTATTCTTCCTTGGGAAGAGGTCACTGTTAACGGCTCCCGCGCAGAATCCAATGGTGGACTTCTCGAGGGAATGGTCCTCCTCACAGTTAACAAGCCAACTAAGGTCAATTCCATCACATTGCGTTTCTTGGGTTACCTAGATATGTTTGTCGAGTCCGAGGGGTGGATCAACAGTACCATCGCACAACATGATTGGTCCTTTTTCAAAGCTACCGAGAACAAACCTCAGGTGCTGGCTCCTGGTTGTTACAGGTACCCATTCACAATGCAACTCCCCGGAAACACTCCTGAGAGCGTTCACTGCCAAAACGGCATCATCAGCTACGGCTTCGTCGCCACAGTTGAAAGATCCCTATTTTCGTTTAACTTGGTCAAGAAGAAGCGTATCTGTATAAAGCGCAACCTAATCGGTGGTAAACTGGAGTTGATGGACCCGGTGATTTCTGCTGGCGCAGCCAGGGGAAAGCTAGAGTACTTTTTCAACCTTCCTTCCGGGTGCTTCCTTCCTGGTCAGGACATACCGGTCACCCTGCGGATGGTTCCCAACTCCAAGTATTCTCTGGAGTCCATCAACACCTCTCTCATAGAGGTCAGGAAGTTCGCCCTTCCCTGCCGCGGGTTCGAGAAGCAGTACGTCTCCGAAATCAGCACCCAGAAGATCACCGATCCTATCTGCAAGCTTGGCGAATTCAGCCACACCATCGTGTTGCCTACAGATACCCGCACGTTGAATCCAGACTGCCAGACTTCTCAGATCAACATCTTGCATCAAATACAATGCCAAGTGATCCTGGTTGATCGTAACACCCACAAGCGCGAGCAGCTGAGCATCTCATGGCCAGTTATCATCATCCCCAGCACGCTCAAGGATCCTTTCGAGCCACTGCCTATCTACGTTCCCCCACCTCCATACACCATGGGAATGCCGCCCAACTACAATACCTCGATTGTTGCCTAAATGACAACCACTCATACTTGTACACATCACTATCCTAGAATAGCTACAACCACTCCTCTAATTTGATTGTTAATATAGCCATATCTCTTGATATTTTGTGCCGAAGCACAATTATCAGCTGTATACATTATCCTTCTAGATTGTATTAGAGCAATAAATTGCACAATTGAACTTTATGATTAAGCGTGGAGCGTGGAATTTTCTTCAACTTGACTTTATTCCAGGTCGGATTAAGTTAAGCATATAACCTAGAATTTTCTTGGATGAATCAATCTAGAATCTACGTGTCTTCTGCCCTGTGACTGTTCAGGGTGATTGTTTATTAGTGGGAAGAAGCGATGAGCCGCCGTCCAATAAAAACTCGTGGTGCCCCCTCCAGCCTGATCAACACGTTTTGGAGGGAACTTTCCCTCTTGATTTCTCCTGAGCTGGAATAGAACATCATGACCGGTGGCGGAAAGGAATTACAGGCTTACTTGAACAGTCTACCAGAATGGAACTCAGCGTCGCGTATCTCCTCGTTGTTTTCCGACTTCTCCATGTCGAAGGAGCTCAACCGAGTGGGTTACGAGGCGAACGTAAACTTCTGGAAAAAGGTCCTCGTGGAAAGTTCCAAACGGGGCTTGCTACCTAGCAGAGATAGAAATACCGGCTATGACGTGCTCTGCTTGAATGTCGATGGCTTGGAAGAGGTATTCAAAAAGAACGGAGATACCCCTATGGGCCTTGAGGAAGTGGTGGTAGGGTTTGGCTGTTTATTATGATCGCAGCGTAGTTTCTTTTTCAAAACCACCCAAACCTTCTCTAATCCCTTCTTTTTTTATTGGTGAAGGCTGAGATGAACGATTCAGGAGAGCTAACTCCCATCACAGTCTTCACTGGTGGACAGGATGGTTGGGGATCTTGGTTGGTTGATACCTTGCTGACTTCCCCCTTGCTCTGGGGCCTACAAAAGCTTAGTCTCAGCGACAACTCAAAAAGCAAAGGCTCAAAGACCAAATATGTCCTCATGCACCTTCTAAAGGTACAATTCTTCAAGAATTTCCTGTGTTGACCGCTTCAGCTAAAGTCCCGACCAACTATTTTAGGAAGCAGGGGACAAGGCAAGTCGTTTACAGGCGGAGAGTTCCACTTTCGGGGTTACGGATTGCCTGATGAGCTTTCAGGAATTTCAAGACAAATTCGAAGGCAACATCTTCGAGGGGGTTCAACTTTCTGAAGACGACATCCACGTGCTGATTCGATATTTGGAAAAGAACCGTAAAGCAGTGGCCATACGGTACAAAACCACCGAGAACTCACCGCCACAGCTTCATGATATGGTATGATAGCTGGTTGATCTCGCTTACTGACCGCTCACTAATTCCTACTGGCCAGGTCATCAAATTCGTCCACTCGAATAGCCAGAAAGTCCAAATCACCGAATCCGACCTTGGCATTGTTCAAATCAAGGAAACCCGAACTGCCATCGAGAAGCAGATCTCAGACATCCAATCCCGTATTTTGCAGCTTACGGAAAAGGCCAAGGAGTACCTCTCACGCGAACAGAAGACCAGTGCATTGTCTTGTCTACGCCAGCGGAAGCAGTTGAATCAGGTGCTCGAGAAAAGAAGCGCGTCCTTTGAGACAATGGATAGTATCCTGTTGAAGATCCAAACCGCCGAAAGCGATGCCGAGGTAGAAAAGAGAAGCTATTATGACATACGAGCATATCTTCTAATCCCTACATTTCTTCTGCGCTAGATATACAAAGCTTACGACGTGGGGGCAAACACGTTGAAGTCGGTTATGGCATCAACTGGATTAACCGTCGAATCAATCGACGAAACCATCGACAAGCTTCAGGACGTGATGGCAGACCAAGAAGAGATTGAGCAAGCAATGGTGAGCGGCATGGAGAGTATACAGGGTGCACCTCTTGGCTTGGGTGAAGAGGAGATGGGCGAGCTAGAATCCGAGTTGGATCTGTTGTTAGAGCAAGAAAACCAAGAACAGGCTCAACAGGTGGTCAACGATTTACCCGATGTTCCAGCTGAGCCACTCCCCGAGCAAAAGGCCTCTCCCGTCGATGCGGCAGAGCCAGAGCCAGAGCCAGAGTCAGAGGCATCTCACAAAGAGGCTCTCCTAGAAGCTAGCTGAGCCTCAATACCTGTAAACAGTGTCAAGTTAGTTCGCACCGATCGCAACCTTAATATGTATAGGACGTAAACAAATGTATCCTTGGGCTTGGTTTTATTGGGACATATCCAAATAAACAATACTCTAGTGGCGCCTAATTAATTTACCAAGGATGTGGCGATCCAACACAGTGTAGGAACCGCTGATGACAATAAATAATCTATAAACAAATGGAAACCAGTAATGGTTCTGGATTGTGTAGTCGGTGACGGGATAGATTCCGATCAGGTCGAGCTTCGTCAATCCCAACAGGGGAACAATGGTTGGTAGGGTTGTACCAATGACCAGCATCAAGCCCACATTGGCGATGATATGTCCCATGCTGGTGTTTCCCCAGGTTGGCCGAATCTTCCGTATGGGCTCAATCTGGTAGCACCCGACAATTAATGCGAGAACAAAATATACAACCAAGCCAAACTCCCCCATAGCTTCTACCAGCCGGTCGCCCTTCAATGCGCTAATCCCGGAAAACTCCCGATACTGCTCCAGTGTGGACGACTCGCCCCTGATGGAATACACGCCCTTTATCAGGCTCATGGATACTACACAGATGAATAACAGCCACCCAAAGGTGCTTGTTGCAAGGGCTAGCACATAGGCCGCGTTTCGCCGGAATGGTGAGCTCTTAGCCTTGTGTCTCTTTTCATCGAGGGTTCGTTCAAGGCTGTGGATGTCCCCTTTCAGCTCTTTTAGAACGGTAAAGATGCTTCTGGTGGTGTTGCTCACCAACGTACGAGTGTTGTCGAAACACACTCGCTGAGAGTCATCGAACATATGCTTGCGCAGTTTTGCCTGATGGACCTCTAACCGTTGCTGTAGCACGTCTCGGTCTCTCTCTAGGTGGAGTACCTTCTCCACGGCATCCCGGTGATCCATTTTGGTCAGGGGAATAGTGTGGGTCCATTCGAAGATTGTGGTGATTCCCTGGGGAATCGTATAGCAGGAGAATACTGCGACTGTAGAGCAAATCCACCAATGTAGTATTACAGAGTAGGATCTATGTTCCAACCCTAGCATACCTCTCATCACAAATACCAGTATGATCGCTAATGCGCTAACCATCACAAACACCGACAGCGCCTCATATAACTTCCCCAGAAAGCCTTTGAAGAGATCGGTTTCCATGTAGAAATAGGCCAACGGCAGCAGCCCAAACAAGGAAAAGATCGCGCCAAAGAATGTGTACTCCGCGATGGAGGTAAGCAGACTGGCGTCCAACCAATTCAAGTAGAAGTTTTGGGAAATCAAGGGTAATATATACAGGATCACCACGGTGACTGGTATCAACAGGAACGCAACGATGGCGAATGTCAGCCCGCACGAGCACAACAGCCTAGGGACTAGGGTCTCGTTGCGGTCTTCGTCCGAGCTGTCATTGTGTTGGGACCGAAACTTCCCGATGATGCGATATGCTGATGCTGCTGTGCACAAGAAGAACAAAAACACCAAGATTCCTTCTCGGACTTGGGTATAGAATTCTTCTCCATGGGCTTTGTACGGGACCATTTACTTGATTATTAAGGATGTTTACAGAGTTTAGCGAGGGGAGGTATCATGCAATGAAGGAATAGTCTCGAGTGCGGGGCTCAGCAATAAATAACAAAGTGTAGGAAATAAAGAGTTGAGAGCTCGGCCAATTTAATGGCTTCGGGATGTATCAACGCTCAGATGCATTCATAATCATAGGAAATAGTCCCAGCCCTCTCGATGATTCGTGGAAATTCTACGAGGAAAGCTGGGTCTGATCAGTATGTCATCAAACAATCTGGAGTAGATCGGGCCCCTCTAGATGGCAGAGTTGTTGTGCAAGCTGCAGTTGCTGTGTGAATCTCACTTCATCAAACAATAGGAGCTGTGTCGGGGATATGCTTATCCTGGCGTGGTGAGGGTAGTGGTTTTGCCTGGATTGGACTTACATGGACTTCTGCTTCATGATTAGTTGTGTGGTTTTGTCTGGATGTGGCTTACATTTGCCTCTGCTTCATGATTAGTTAAACATGAAATAAACTAGGTTTGGAATCGGCAGGCCCACATATTCGTTGGTTAAGGAGATAGGGAGTACATGCTGGATATCCACTCTGGTCAGTTTCCTTTCTTCTGCCATCGAACTTGCAGCCATGTCAGAAAGCAAAGCTGAAAACGTGCATCAACTCTCACTTGCGATATCCTTCGAAAACCGATCCATTCAGGCGACCGTAGATTTAAATTCCTCCTATTCTTCTTTACTCAAGTATATATGCGGCCAGCTATTCAAACTGCCCTCTCCCGATAACTTTGCTTTAAGGGTTGGTGAGACTGAAGAGCTCGTGACCGAGGAAGTATGTCTCCTCTTACGAAATCGACTCCTTGACAAACGTCCCTTCAACCTCGAATTTACTTTCTAGAACTATCGGAGAAGATTGAGAGTTGCCAAATCTCTGAAAGTGGTCTCTGCACCCACAGTCGAGGCTAGAGAGCTGTTCGAAAAACTAGGAACCACAGAAGAGAAGAGTTTAAAGCTGGCGGTATTCTCCATCCAAAAGAATCTGAAAGTAGGTGTGGTACAAGGTGGACATGTAGCCAAGATACTGGGAATTAAGCGGTTTCTTGCCCCTAGGATGTGGAATTTGTGGACGAGTTTTTGTTGCTGGGCGGGTTGAACTCTCTGACAAAGATTATCGGTAGCTCGAATGGAAACGTCTTGGCGTACGCTTTAAATTCTCTCTTGAGCATCATGCAGCACGAGTATGGCTGGGAGAATATTCAGCCCGAATTTGTTCAAACGGTAGTGGTCGCTCAAGCCTACGTTTGCGTGCATTGCTAACTCTCTATTGTTTCCAGTTGGTGAATATCATCGTCGAGCAAAACTTGGTCAACATTTGTCGTCCGGCCACCTCTATCTTGATCAAGCTTGTGTGTGCGGATTCTACGGCGAAATCTGCAGTGCAGTGTTACGGATTCAACTTTGTTTACTCGGCAATCCTAGACGCGCCGAATTTCTTCAACGTCTTGGTTCATAGATTGAGTGCCGCTGATTATCTGCTTCAAAAAAACAGCTTGACTTTAATGAATGGTCTGCTTGACCATGTCACGGACGCACACCGGTTCGACTTGCTCGACAAATTAGAGGAGCTGAGGGTAAAGAAAGCAGTGATGGTAATTCCTCATTTCCTAAGTCAGCTGCATCCAGCCCCATCTCTCATCTCCGGTTTCTCCTAGAGCATGATGCAGTCAAACTCTGACGGGGAGATACTGAAGCATTTGCTGGAGTTCCAAAGGTTAATCATTAGAGATTTGAACAGAAAGAAGAGAAGCAATCCGCTGAATTATCCAAAGCAAAAGGAGATGCTGGAATTCATTTGGACGGCCGCTTCGATCCCTGGTTCCATGTCTCCAGATTGGTTTATGATCGGCTTTGATGTAAGTTTCTGTCCGGGGAGCCTTCCGATCCATCTTGATTCATGATCCATCCTTTATAGACGGAGACTCCCATCAAAGAGCTTCAAAGGGTCGGCTTGCTTGGATTTCTATGCATGCACTCGTTTGTAGATCGTAATCGGGATTTTTATGCGAAGGTGCGTGGTGTCTGTCAGGCTGCACGACTTTATTGGACGCTAACCTCCTCAGAAACCTTTCATTGGATTGGACTCTAGTCAATCTTGGAGCAAGTCAGCAGACAGCCCGAGCGTCGGTGCCCTTTCGCAAAAGTGTGCTTTGAGGTCATAGAGCTCTTGTGTGATTACTGGGATATCAATGTTGGCTGTAAGTAACTGGTTTCTACGACGCTTCGAAAGAGACAAATGATTTATTCGTATCAAGATACCACGAACACGGTGGTTCAGCCGCTTCTTTTGGCCTTCGACAGCGTCCATGATATTACTGTGAAAGCATTCTTTCGAATGTGGACTGAGATGAAGGCCACAATCACCGATTTCGCAAAAGTGTCTGCCTTGGTTAGGTCGCAGATATTCTTCACATTACGAGATGAACCGAAAATCTATCTTTATCAGTTTGAGCAGTCCATGCTCGAGGTCCCTTACCACGTGGTCAGAGAGCGACAACTCAAAGAGCTAGAACAAGAGGATGACCTACTGTCGAAATTAGCTGTAAGGTAGGTTGACAAGTAACTTGTGTAGCCTTCCACGAATCGCCATTCATCCCGCCAATCCATTAGAAACTTGCGAGAACGCTTGTACAAGGAGAGTTATCAATTCGTCAAGGAGCAGAGAATCAGCTGTCTTTCCAACGGAGCCTGGTTCAACTCGGCCCCCGTAAAGACCAAAGGGAAGCCAACCTATCGTTTCTACAAACTTTCCCCCAACCGGAAATACCTGCACTACGCTGAATTCAGTGACATTTTACCAAATAAGCTTTCACTAGAACAATTGCCGGAGAAAGGTAAAGCTCCAATTGCTTTCGAATGGGCCATTCTCCACTTATCTAACATATTCATGCATAGTTGATCTATCTCTCGTAACCAGCATTGTCACTGGTTCAGCAGCAAGCTCACTTAATCGTAAACCAGCCTCCTCACTAACCAACCCCACTTCCGGGGTAAGCGGCATATACAACTTCTCGCTGATGTATGGGCCTGACATCACATTGGCCGAGTTCTACACACCTATCGAGACCCTATTCTCCGAATGGACGGACGGGCTCAATATGCTTTTTGACAAGAATATCGCCAACAAGGACACCGCAGAGCTGATTCAAAGTTTGACCGAGCTCGAATTGAAGGTGCATCTGCTGGACATTACTGCTGAGCAGGTGGAATTGCCAAGCTATTGTGAGATCCCTGAGTTACCGTCGAACTTCGATTTCTACTACAGAGATGCATCGAACGAGGGGGGGTCCATCATGAATTAATCCTAATGTTTATTAATGCTTTGTTCCGATACCCAGCAAGTTGCAGCCAAAGTTAGTGGAAGAACTTCATGTAAACGATGAAACAGATGATTAGTATCAATAACAAGATAATTGCCGCCGTAATCAATTTGTGTGTCATCATACTTAATGTTAATCAAGTTAGTCGAGATTCAATAAACACCGTCATGTTCCACACTTACCGACTGGCCATGGTCTTTAGAGTTCTTGTGGCACGATCGATCGAAGAATCGGCTTCGAATAACTGGTTCGTAATAGGGATTAGACTGGACAATAATCGTAGGCTAGCAACCGCTTTGGAATTACCGTGTCTCTGGTGTGTTGGATCTGCTCTCTCTGCGACCTAAGATCCCCCAGTATTCCTACTCCCAGGGATTCTAGGATTTTGATGTTAGATTACGGGATGCACACGATTATATACGGAATAGCTACCGGTTTCTAGCGCCAATCGATGAGAATCTTGAAGTCGGCGTGACGAGTCTTGTAGTCTATCGGTTCCGGATAGAAGTCGTGCACGTTGGTCCATACTAGTAGAGTCTAATTCTAATACAGTGTGCCCACCTAACAATTCCTCACGCTCACCAGACTTGGAGGCGGAGTTTTTCTATAGCCACGTAAGTTTCCGCAATAGGGACGAGGCTTAATGTTTTCCTTCCTACCAGATCCTTTTTAAATTGATTCAGTTCGGCCTTATACTCGCGTAACTTGGATTGCAAACGCGTGCGTGATGCCTGTGGGAGATTATATAGTTCCATTTCCATTTGCTCCACCTAAAGTTGCATTAGTTAGTCCACACTGTCAAGAAGAGATCTCTCAAGGTGGAATTTCTACAATTTCATCTGCCTCCTCTAGCTCTCGCTCGGCAGCTCTAATGACTGTTTTCTTCTCCTCTATAACGCATAACGAAAGGGAAAGGCTATTTAGCCCATACGGAGTACTGATATTATTGATTGGTGAGAACAATACCTCCAGACAGGGAGGGGATCTGAGAGGTGAATTTCTTTGAAAGACCATCCCTTAAAACAGCATATTCTTGCTCGTATGTTTCGAAAAGTTCGGAGCCTTCTGACATTGCTTTGTATTTAGGGCCAAAGGTAGGAAGTAGAAGGAGGAAGAGAAGATGGTTGAACTCGATTACATGCCTCGAGAAGTGGTGAATTCACTAAAATAATCCCAATTATTGATGGGTTTGATAACCTGTGTTCTCATTGCAAATATTGGGATATTATCGAGATATTTAATATGGATTTTTCCACTCTTACGCCACCATCTTTGATAGCCAATTGGGACGGTTAGTCAGATCAGTCTTGTGACTTGAAATTGAAGGCTCACTAAAGGTTCACTGATGGTTTGTGAAGCGTGGTTGTACGCTGATATGTGAGGCGTCGTTAACACTGTTGTTTACTGATGGTTTATTGCATATTTGAGGGATTGGTTTTAAAAAAGTGATTACTACAGTTGCTTACTGACTATTTTGAACCCCCCGATTTCTATGACGGACTTCTGGGTCTTGTGGCCCGTAGCTACGCGTAATTTCAGCATAGCTAGGTCTAGCTTCACCAGCCGCCATCTTTTCAAATAATGATCCATCGTATATGCTCTCCAGAGTTTCCCGAGTGATAAGGCCGTTACGGGAGGCGATTAGCCAGAGTAAACCAAACTTGATCTTGGCTACAACCCTAATGGCGATTAGGTTGATGTGAGTCCAGTCTCATAAGAGATGAATGATGTTGTGAACTTACCATCCGATTGGATCAAACATGCGGCGGGAGGACTCGGTTAGTTGGTAGCACTGCGCAAATGTAAGTGCTCCTTTCTTTTCAGTGTCAAACTTCTGGAAGATTTCCTCGAATCTGCCTCTGATGAAACGTCCTTCCCCATCGTAGACACCAGAATCAGAGCCATACTTCCCTCTCTTTATGTTGTCAACATAGATGTAAAAGAAGGGACTAGGGAGCCAACCGTCTTGGGTAACCCAGCTGAATAGGATATGCATTACGATTGTGCCCAAGGCGGTTACGATTATGTTGGCGCCCAAGGATCTGATAGCTTTAAAGAAACGAAATTAGTAGAGGAATGAAAGTGGAAGCGCTACAATGGCCTTCTACCAAAGAAAGTATCCCACGGGGCAATGATGCCATCTCCATCTCGGTCGAAGAACTCAACGTGTTTGCGGAGGGCGGACTGACGTTGATCTTTTTTGCCTGAATCAGGTGAGTCGTAGCCTAGAACCATTGACTGTTATATTGTGCAGATAAGAACAAAGCAGTGATAGACCTTTACCTTGATTTTCTGAGATGTCCATGATGATATACAGCAGTGAAGAAAGCGTGGAATTATATATTAATGGCTTAGTGGCTTAGAGGTAGCAAGTTGGGTGTATTGGTGTGGGACTCCATTGCAATTATATATGTGTGCAGAGACCCAATGAAGCGAGCAATTATGACGGAGTAAATGAATTTCATGTGAAGACGAGATGAAAATCTCAGTCATAAGCAGCGAGCAATATGTGACTGGACAGCCTGTGACAGTTTGTGATAACCAAGGAAATTCAGCTAAATGAGTATGAGCTCATCCCCATTCCTACGTCATCATTTGTAGCCAAGTTGTTGCCGAAAGACAGCTATTTGTATTCTAATCCCACCCTAGCCTTGCTATTTGAGCCCTGACTGAGCCCTAACTGAGCCCTAACCCTATCCTATCTCTTACCAAATGCCTTATCTTGATGCTACTCCTAGCTATAGGTTCCACCTTCGTTCCTGCAACTAGGATTACGTATTTTTGGTCGACTTGGGTCCTCTAGTCCCAACCCTAACCCTACTCGAGTCCCAACTAGCAAATTGGCGAGAATCCTATTTGGTCGAATCCGACGTGATTAGCCGGAGCGGTCGGGCCTAATCTAGTATGCAAACTTTCCATAAATACTCCAGTTTTCTCGTTAAGCCCACTTGACCTGTCATCCGGTGAATTGCCAGGTCACATGGATCGCCAAAATACCAGTAAAAATAGAAATGTGCCCTATATTGAACATGGAATTCTCCTGGCGGATGAAAAGTGTGCCTATTTCCTTTGTGAAGAGGATTTTACGGCAGTCCTGATATATAATTCATATGCCCATTGTGGAGCTCAAATAAATCCCTTTTTTTCGTGTGGGCTCGCAGCTTTTTGTAACTTGTCTGCTCGCCTCTCCTCACATAAATATACCCGCCCATTTGTCATGAACAAGCTTAGTAAGCCTGTATTTAAACCAAACAAACCCAAGACCAAGCCTTTCCTCAACTTGGGACTGCATTCTGGCGCAGCAAGTGGGAATCTTGGCTTAGTGAAGTTCGCTCTAGATCATGGCCAGAGCATTAACTCGGTAGTGAACGGTGTACTTCCTATCCACGCTGCTTGCTGTAGTGGTAATCCGGCCGTTGTGAAATATTTGATAGACAGAGGTGCCGATGTCAACGCTAGAAGGTGAACACTCCCTTCACCATTCTTCAAGTCACTTGCATACTTAAAGCTTTTGATAGAATTTCTCGAAGATACAGCGGAGAATCCGCTGACTCTGGACCCGGAAGCAGTTTAGCTGGAACTGGGAGTACGCCTTTACACTACGCTTGTGCTAATGGCTGTGTGCGTACGGTGATACTTCTACTAAGACATGGGGCACACCCCGATATACCCGATAAATATGGCAGTACCCCTTTGTCTATTGCTAAAGCCAGAAACCATCACGATATTGTTGAGCTGTTGCAAAATTTCTCGATCGAATCCTTCTACGACTACAGCTGTGACTCGTATGTTTCACCACCTCTCTCACCGGTAGATCCGGAACCCAACTCGAAGCCCACAGTTACGGAATGTGTTGAGGGAAGAAGGTCGCGTCGTGGAAGTATGCAAGACCTACTCGACAGTGTCAGCCAGACTTTCGGCCGGAATAAAGCCCCGAGAGTAAGGAGCGACTCTGATCCGGTCAAATTAACCCCGGTTCAAGAGGAGGCAGAGAGCGCTGGGTTCGACTCCGCAACTAGACGAAGAAATTCCTCATTGAGCTCCATGGTTTCGGCCACGCATGCGTAGTAAGTCATCGCTAATGACACATGTAAAGTTAGCCTAGAGCTCAAGGAGTCCACTCTATGTAACATCTATCTTCCCTGGATTCAACTGCTCAGCTCATACTTATTGTATACATTTATATCAGTTCGTGGGGGATCGTATGCTTTAGAACCTTTCCCCGCCTTATACCATTCGTCCCAGTTGCTACTATGTAGATAACCTAACCCTACGAATTCAGTTGTGAATAAACCATCAAATGTCCCAGATAGAATCTGATTTGCTCACTCGCGTGTATGTTGATCTGTGTTCTCTTCCATGCTAGCCAAGTGCACTTGGATCGAATGGTGCAATTTTGAATGAAAAAACGCTATACAAATAACTGCTCGAGTAGATGATGTCAATAAGTAAGACATGACTATTATGCCAAGGAGCGCACACTCCTTTTCGACACACTTGTCCGCCACTATGGGGATTGCTATTATGCAGAAGTTCCCAAGAGAGCTTGTATTTACAGGGTAGGAGATGCCATTATCCACATGAGTATAAAAGAGCGATAGCATCCAAATATGTCGCTACACTATTAGTACATATGAAATCGTTCAGATCATTCATTCTAGCCGCTCTTTCATTGACGGTCCCTGGCCTACTCGCTGAATCTCAGCTTCGGATTTTGTATAGCAGCTCACCTGAGGCCTCCTTCGCGTCCGTATCAACTGCTGTCATCGGCAAGCAAGAGGTGTTCATCATCGATTCCGGATTTACTGTCTCTGCGGCACAACAGCTGATCACCCTCATCAGGCAATCCACCAATCTGCCAGTGACAAAGATCTTCGCTACTCATGAGCATCCCGACCATTATTTCGGCGCCACCGAAGTTCTCAGAGCTTATCCCAATGCTTCTCTGCTTGCATCTCCAAGTGTTGTGCAGAATATGAGGCAGAGCGTGCAAGGAAAAGGTATGCGTGCCGAATGAGATGGCCACCATCACACAGTCTCATATTCATATACATATCTATAGTGGAGCAATGGACGCCAGTGTTTGGACAGGCAGAGATTCCGAGTTCTCCTAAAACAGCCGAGCCGTTTAGAGGAAATAGGATATCGCTTAGGGGAAACGAGGACGAGCCGATTCACTTGCTTCAGCCATTGCAAGGAGATGTTGAAGACGTGACCGCCTATTGGATTCCATCGCAGAAGGCGTTGATAACAGGTGATCTGGTGTATTCCAGCAAGATCCATGTCTGGCTGGCCGAAGCACAGCGGCCCAGGAATCGGGCGAACTGGATACGCAGTCTAAACTGTAAGTTGCAATGTTCATCCTTGTGAGTCTGATCAGCACTGAATATCACTCGATCCTTTCTAGATCTCAACAGTCTCGGTCCCACCCTGGTGATCGGAGGGCACGTGCCTAGCACAGAGACGCCAAGGGTGTCAGATATCCAGGCCACCAAGGAGTACATTGAGTATTTCGATAAGAACGTCTATGGGAAAGGCTACACGACCCAACAGATATTTGATCTACTGAAGAGCAGATATCCAGATCGGATCGGTCTGGCCATATTGAATCAAACCGCAATTGCATATGGGAAGTAAGGCGTCAATCAACGACCCATGCACATTCTTGTATATCAAAGTGATATCTATAAACTTGACAAATTAAGATCTGATTTGATGTGTGCAACTATGCAACAGACGTTATACAATGGTCTGGCCGATAGGGCTTGGGCAAAACTCGCATTGCTTACCGTTGAATCAAAACTATTATCTAAAATGAGATGACGGGATGCACACCATTATTCCAACATGCTCATGGCAAGGTATGATTGTATAGTGGGCTTGCGTTATCCTTAGTCGCTTCAATCTGCAAGGGGCCAAGGATAGTCTTGATCGCCAGGTAGGGATGAGTGCTGTCCAGGAGAGGCAAGTGTAGTATCATCCTAATTTTTCGTAAGTCTGAGCATAAAATGGTATGGCAGTTACTCCTATAGTAGTCTACCCGTTACTTTTCCCATGAGGTTTCATTCAATCCATCTACAAGCTCTAACCTTAGTTGCCCTTGTATTGACAACTTTCAGCTTCGTTGCTGAATCGACCCTCCGCATTCTTCATAGCAGCTCACCTGAGGCCTCCTTCGCGTCCGTATCAACTGCTGTCATCGGCAAGCAAGAGGTGTTCATCATCGATTCTGGATTTACTGTCTCTGCGGCACAACAGCTGATCACCCTCATCAGGCAATCCACCAGTCTGCCAGTGACAAAGATCTTCGCTACTCATGAGCATCCCGACCATTATTTCGGCGCCACCGAAGTTCTCAGAGCTTATCCCAATGCTTCTCTGCTTGCATCTCCAAGTGTTGTGCAGAATATGAGGCAGAGCGTGCAAGAAAAAGGTATGCGTGCCGAATGAGATTGCCACCATCACACAGTCTCATATTCATATACATATCTATAGTGGGGCAATGGACGCCAGTGTTTGGACAGGCAGAGATTCCGAGTTCTCCTAAAACAGCCGAGCCGTTTAGAGGAAATAGGATATCGCTTAGGGGAAACGAGGATGAGCCGATTCACTTGCTTCAGCCATTGCAAGGAGATGTTGAAGACGTGACCGCCTATTGGATTCCATCGCAGAAGACGTTGATAACGGGCGATCTGGTGTATTCCAGCAAGATCCATGTCTGGCTGGCCGAAGCACAGCGGCCCAGGAATCGGGCGAACTGGATACGCAGTCTAAACTGTAAGTTGCAATGTTCATCCTTGTGAGTCTGATCAGCACTGAATATCACTCGATCCTTTCTAGATCTCAACAGTCTCGGTCCCACCCTGGTGATCGGAGGGCACGTGCCTAGCACAGAGACGCCAAGGGTGTCAGATATCCAGGCCACCAAGGAGTACATTGAGTATTTCGATAAGAACGTCTATGGGAAAGGCTACACGACCCAACAGATATTTGATCTACTGAAGAGCAGATATCCAGATCGGATCGGTCTGGCCATATTGAATCAAACCGCAATAGCATTTGGGAAGCAGGGTGCTACTGAATAATCAGTTCCTATCCATCTTCGTCATTACTTTGCAATTGTTGTATATTAGTGATTTGCGTTCCAGAGTATTTGCCTAAGTCCAACAACGATTTCGGCGGTACTACTGGATTGCAGCAACCAGTAGGGTCAGGTGTTAATGTAATCCAGTGTGGTGAACTAGCCTGGGCAGTCTAACCTCATTTCCTTCAAAGCGGTATTTCCTCATATTGACCACTGTTCTATTTTCGTGTACAGGAGCCACATAGTATCCTGTGTTTGGAATACTCTCCACTAGCAAATCAAGATAATCAGACAGCCTAATTAAAGGTTAGGATTAAGAATCAACCATCCACCCCTTGCCTCAACTGACGAAATCGCACACTCATGTTGAAACATCACCATTACAATTCGTTTATGTTTCATATTCTCTTTTACAACACGAATCCGAAAATTGTGTGATGAAATCGCTAGCCCAACACAGTGATTGGGAAGCAGGAAGTGTAACTGCATGCAAGGAAAAATAGCCTCCAGATGTTGGAATGTCGAGCGGTTTAATCTCTGCTCGAGAAGCATTATAGATGCCAAATCCGCTTTTCTGTATACCGTACATCATCAGTGTTCACTGCATTGATGTGTTGATTGATTCAATAACAAAGTGAATGGAACCATTCATTCGGCCATGACCAATTCAACAAACGATGAAAATACTCTTCCAGCCATAGCCGGTATTTTGCTCGGCGTTGGAGCCACTGGTTAATGTGAATACAGCAATGCCCTGGCAACCTCCATCATTGTACATTCGCCCACTTTGGCCAGTAGCATACCATTTGTAACTCCCTTGAAAAGGTATATTGGAACACCCACAGGCACCAACATCCCTGCTTCCACCACTGAAATACTGGCCTGAATAGGCTACAAAGTGACTGGCATAGGTGGAGGTGCAAAGAACAGCGGTGGCAACAAAGTATAGGCTGATTCGGACCATTGTTTCGAGGTGGTTGCTATTGTGTTTATTGTAGAGTGAGAAAAGATTGCCGACTTTTATACCTTTTGGATCGGAAATGGGCTGATGAAGAAAGGAGATGCATGAATGGCCAAAGCTCGAGTACCACCATGGCAGTATACCAGTGTAATGGATCAAGGTGGCCAATCAAATGGGCTCTGTTCTCGCACCCTCTCATGGTGAGAATTATACCATTACCGTTATATGTGAAGCACTGGTCACGAATGTATCATAGTTCACCTCTAATCCAGTATTGCCAAGAATAGTGATATTGTTTGTTTCTAGACAGGGTGCCTTCTCAATGGACCTCGGTTTTTTGAGCAGCGTTAATTTGCTGGGATGTTGGATTGCCAACCATTTACAGCTCAATATGCAAAATAGGCAGAGTCCTTGCGAGAATACCAAATGATCATCGAGGTTGTTGACTTGGGTGCTGGGAAATACAAAGCTCCGAAACATCTCGGTTGCATATATCACTTTCTATTTAAATCATTTTGACCTCATAGAGATGAAGTGGATGAAATCTCTCGAGTATGCACTTCGTGATAATATTTTGCTTTTTTCAAAACGGCTGCAAAAACCTTGTTTTATATTGCCTTCACTGAAGTAATTTTTGGCAAATTTTAATCGGACCAAATGGTCCAACACCTCATTGATGAATAACGAGTATGGCTTTAAACAGTTATATTTCAACCATTTAAAAGCCAACCCTACCAACTCTTGTTGAGTATTGTTCGTTTTTATATGCCACATTCAAGTGCTTGACATAGCAGTCTTCGCCCATTGGGTGGCGAGGGTTGCAACTGCATGAAAACTCAACCTTAGTGCCTGTGGCCTGTGAGCGGTAGTACAAGTAGTGCCAGTTAATCTGCAACCTTCACTTGTCGCAGGCAAGTGTGATTTCATCACTTCTGAGTTGCCTCTGGCTACCAGGTGGTCCCTTAATGTCTGTACCAGCCGAAGTTTTACGATTTTGCAAGAACTTGTATACTAAAATATCCTTGAAAGAGGAATGAGATATGCTATGCTTTTGATAAGCAAACATACAGTAAGAGCTATAGGCATTGGCCTCACAGGTAAGGTTTTGGTGGGTATGCTGAGTGCATGTATAGCCATCAAACTTGGTACCTGACTAGCCCTAACGTATTGAAGGATGGTGCTCGCGTAGAATATAGGAAATGCTATGTAACTGGCAGTCACATGGAGAACAGAATGACCATCACATAGTTATTCTCTATACACGTGAATGAAACCTAATCACCACTTAAGACCCCCGAGGTATGTAAATATTGAGTGAACACTCTAAGTGCTGTATACGTTAGTCACCTGAACTTATATTTTAGCATTGAAGACAGAAAAATCCCCAGTCATAATCCAGGTGTAAAGCTGGGAAGAATTTCTAGAAGTGATTTTTCGCAGAATGACATCTCTTCCATAACCAGCAATGGAAAGGAATGAATGACGAATAGAAAACGACCCTCCCCCAAGGCATTTTTAGTTAGCGCAGGTGCCTAGGAGCCTAACTTATGATTAACCCCAAACTCAACCAAGTGCTTAGATTCTCTACTTTTGGTACCCATTTGCACATCCACATCATTTCTTGCTTTACCAGTAATTTGCTACTTTATCACCCCTATAACCATTATTCAGAGGCGTAGTAAGTCTTTTCATTGAAATTCTTGCACCATTTTCTTCGATTAATAATGTAATCTTATTATAAACCAAAAGTAAAAGGCCCCTCCCCTCCTTTAATCTGTATTAGAAGTCACATCTTCATTTCTGACTTCCGGTGAGCATGCCAATAGTCCCTTCATCATTGGTATAGTTGTTCTGGTGCATCTTGTTATAGTTTTCACTTGCGTTTTGTTGTATGGGGTATTTAGTAAGAGCCTTCAGTTGATCTATAACAATAGCCATGACTGAAGCCATACATTTATACAGACCACCGCAATGAAACTGATTTGCCTACCTTAGCACCAAGAAGGGAGAGAGCAGTCAATGCAATTCCACATGGGGCTAGCAGTAAGAGCAATGCGGAATCCTCCGATACAAGGGCCAACAATGTTCCGCCATATGTTCAAGTTAATATCATTCTACCTGTCGCACCCAAAAGTGAGATGATACTCAATGTACTTCCATATGATGCACACAGTAACAGTAATAGGGCTTCTTCTACCACAAGTGATAGCAATCTTCCTTTATATGGTCAAGCTATAGCTAATCCACCTCCTACCTCTTGTGCATTAGGTAATAGTTAGACTTTCAAATTTGAAAGGCAGAGTCAGGACTTTGCAAGTAGTAAAAATGCGCAATTGATCAGAGCTCTATATTGAATGAAATACTCGATTCCGAAAGCCAAACCTTCGACTAATTTTGATACATCACCTCCAGGGGCAGTTACAATAATCAGCTTGGCTCCACCCAATTTCTGTAGCTGGTCCACTGCATCTTGTTTGGATTGGTCAATGTATACAAGCGCTCCAAATTTTTGGGCGAGACCTTGCTTACTTGCCGAGCTGGAAAGAGCTACTGTGCGGTAACCAAATTTGTTGGCGTATTGAATAGCTAGGTGGCCCAGCCCACCAATACCAACAACAGCACAAACATCCCCGGGATAGATGTTGTCCATATGCCTCATGGAGTTGTAAACAGTAATACCGGCACACAGCAATCGTGCAGTCTCAGCAGAGCTGAGCTCGTCAGGGATTCTACATAACGCGCTTTGTTTGGCCACCATGTATTGCGCATACCCTCCGTCTTGTCTAACTCCGGTTACCCAGAACTTCTCGCGATCGATGAATGAGTCACGGCAGCAAGCTTCACAGGTGCTACAGTAACCAGCATTCCAGCCAACACCGATTCGTATTCCTTCTTTCTAGAGAGAAGAAACCTGGAACAAAAGTCAGCATCTCTCGCGTAAGAGTCAACTGGCTACCATCTCGTACATTCTCACCCAAATTCTGAATCCTTCCGACAACTTCGTGACCAGGGATCACCGGATAATTGAAACCAGGCATTGCATTATATTGAAGAACGCAATTACTGGAGAAATCTTAGTATCATTGATCCGTCTTACGAGTGGCAAATCCCGCATGCTTCCACTTTGACCAGAACTTCTCCAGGACCAGGGGTAGGGATTGGCTTTTCGACGACATCAAGGTCGCTGCCTGGCTTGCTAAAGGTGACGCACTTCATAGACATTGCCGTAAGTAATATGACCTACTGAAAGTAATGTTGTGGGATTATGAGGTTGTTATCCGCAGGAAATTCATCGAGATATGCCCAATTGGGAACAGATTCTTTACCTTGCCAAGTACCACTATTATAAACATTTGTTCTGAATAGAGATATCATTATTGAGCTTATTACCACGTAGCTTAACAGCCGAAAAGTTCACTCAACTTTAGCACCGGTCTTTTACTCTGATAGAAGTAATACCTTCACAAATACCCATAGCTGCAGTGAATTAACATGGTTCTATACCTCTGTCTATTAATTAAGCTGGTTGTCACTGTCTGTTGCAGCCTGCTCTTGTAAAGCATACATGCACTAACTGCTCCATTTAATATAACCATTTTACAAATACCTATCGAGGAATATGAATGGGGTTTGCAATCTATCCGCAGTGATGGTCTACAGCTTGGCATATAGATGCTCTGAGGCCCTTGGAAGCTTAATAGAAACATTAGCATTAGGGGCTGTACGATTTACTTCCATTTTTAATGCAATTGCTATTGTGTGACCAATCCAAGTATAGAGTTTTGGATGGTAGGCTTGGTACACAGTTTTGGAAGGTAGGCTTGGTATGATTCGGGAAAGAGTTTACTGAGTTGAATGGGGGTATTACTTCATGAGCTCTCATCGACTGAAGAAAATGGCTTTCATTCCTGAGCCAAAATGACTAACCAGTTCATTCTGCTAGCGCCTTCCCTCGCTCCCTCTGCTCATCATCTGTAGATAATCGAGCGTGAGTAAGCTTTTTTATTTTTGGGGAACTGGTTACGAATCCATAAATATCATTGCATCGTGCAAATACGTACCTGTGCGATGAACACAAGTCCACTAGAGGTCATACTCACTCTGTTGGTAACACCCGGCGCGAAGATTCGGAGATTGTATGCGTCGGGTGTAACAAGTGACCATCTCTAAACCTGAACACCTCTGGCAGCTAGTGCTACTTGTACTCTGAAAAATTGGTGGATGGTGTGTTGGCGAGAAAATTGATTCCTGCTAGCTCCACGCCCACAATTCGGCTATTTGCTGGTAAAGCGAAGAGTTCACCACATCTGCTTTAACGCTCACCCACTATATAAACACTTGTTGCATAAAGTTGATTTATTGTCCAGCCCTCTGAGGCTCACAGTATCATCAACTGAGCAAAAATGATCAGCCATCACGGCGAAATTGTGTTTTCATATTGAGCTGTTTTACACCTAATGCAATCCCAACTTATAGAGCATAATGCCCTGCAGAGTAAGGGACCAACTAAGTGAGGTGTGCGATTCTTTGGTAGATGCTTAAAGGGCGAGTTACACATACGATAATCCTTGTCATAAACGTAACAGCATTAATTAAGACCAGGAATCAATATTTGGTAGTCGAAAAAGTGGCATTAATGTTGCACCAAGTTGGCCCGGAGTAAAGGGAATTCCGCTCATTTGGTATAGTGTTCCACGAAAGGTTTCGGGAAAATGATGATTTTCGTGCTTCAAATTGATATTGACTCGACCTATTAGAAGAACGTTCATATGTAGCAGCAGTATGGAAAGCTTTCTAGAAATATCTCGCACGACAGCCTAAGACTACAGTTAATCTACTCACTTGCCCTACACAATGCCGAAATACCCCAGAATAACCCGAGCTAATGATATTTTTAGAACGAGGCCGATTTGTGTACTTATATAAATACCGGGCGAATCTAACGCTTGGCACTCATCTATTGCCAGATATGTACCGCTCTTTTACTTTGACTCTTGGAATTCTAGCCCTCGCTGCGAATGTTGCAGCTCTGTTTCGCTTTGCTTCCTCAACCTGTACCAACTACCGAGATTGCAATGGATCTGGTCTACTGATTTCTGACCCCGGAAAGCACTATGTAAAAGGAATGTCCTACGAGTGGGAAGGAACTGGTAGTGGATACTGTATGACACTTTGCCGTGGTACTACAAGTCTTGGAACACGGTGTAGTAGCTACAATAATCCCAACATCAAATACACTCAAGTGAATATTTGCCGTGCTTCAAATCACCTGGGTTGCGGATACTGCGGCTAGACTTTGGTACTAGAGCAGAGGCCTGAGGAATGTTATTGACTGACAGCAGCCAAACTGTCGTAATGCATCTAAATAAAAAGGCCAAAATAGCTTGATGATCCACATTGAAGTTTCCATTGTAAGTGATGCTCAGGTAATTGCATATCATCGCAGCAGTATGTAGTTTGAAACGAACCAAAGCGTTGGATCACTCCCATATCAGGAAAGCACTTCTCATATAATTAAGAATGATTTTGTCAGTGTATTCTATACTAGGTTTTCAAGGTGCTTTGAAGAAGCATGGCTAAAACTCCATTTTACCTCTGTTATTCTCCCTAAATCTAAAAAATATTCATTGCATCAAGTTCTGGGTGCTGAAATTTATGCAATAAGAATTTTATGCTGTTGGCAACTCTAGTACTGATACATAGGTAGACAAAGTACTCCTTTTGGATACTACTATCTACTGTTTGTTGCAAAACCTGTGTGGTTAGTATTATAATACTTGAGAAAATACACATCATGTAGTACTCTGGGCATTGGTCCATTAGGGTTAGGGTTTAGGGGAGGAAAAGTCACCAAGTTGGTGAAATCTTTATTTGAGTTAAGAACTGTTCTAAGTACAAATAAAGAAGCCAATTAAGAGGTCTAGAACCTCTCTAATAAGTAGTCTAATTTATGTTTTGTTTCATCTCTAATGTTTGTTTCAATAAAGTAAAGCTCATCAGGGGTAAATATAAAATTCAAGGGTTTTGGGGGAAGTACAAATTGTAGATGTTTCTGATCAATATAATCCAAGACTGGAACCCAGCCTGGGATTAGGTGTAGTAGGAAAGGTGTGTGGACTTGTGAGTAGCACTGCCACATAGATCTAAGATGGTCCTGAGCCAGTAGTCTTGGTTTCTCAGCTTTTTGAAGTTTTGAAGCAAGCTCTGTTACTACAGCAGAGCCAACCAGGGTGTGCCAGCAAGAAGATTTCAGGGAGGAGTTAGATTGAAGCCATTGTTTGATGGAGGGGCTATGTGATTTCTGAAGTTTGACTAGGAAGGAAGCACAGAGATAGACCATTTGGATTTGGTATGGGTAGAACCCAAAGGCTCCATTAGTTGCATGGATATAGGGAGATACTGGAAGATAAGGTACCAAGGATCTGATACACTGATGGAGAAATTTATCCAGGTGGTGAAGTTCTCTGGAGGTTAGGGGTATAATGTGGAGACCAAATTCAAGTACCAGCAGTACATACTGCTTCTGGAGTATAGGGATCTTTTGAATTGGAGTGTCTGGAGTGACTACTACCAGAAGCTTTTTAAGAGCTGGTTGGGCAAGATGGATCCTATACTCAGGTGGAGCTTTGAGTCAATTACATGTTGACAAAATGGTAGACCTAGATATAGTGCTGTTTGTTGAGGCAGAATGCTAGTGTTCTGTATAGTTGTAGTGCACCCAATTGGGACTGTCTTGGAAATTGAGAGTGAGAGGCTGTTGGCAGCCAAGTACTTCTCAATGATGGCAGTGTCTGTTGTGAGATTAGGAGGAGCAATCTTGATATCATCCACATAGAGAGTTAGTAGTGGATAGGGAGAGTCTGGTGAGGGGCCTTTTGGAAATAAAGGAAAGTTGTGTAGAAATATCACAAATAGTCAGGACCTAGTACAGATCCTTAGACTACTCCATTTGGAACCTCATAAGTCTCTGATGTGCAACTTGGATGCAAAATTTTGGCTGAGTTCTCACAAAATAGAGAACGTACAAGAAGGGTCATTGGTAGTGTGGTAACTGCTAATAGCTTTCTCCATAGCAGAGCTCTGTCAACAGAGTCAAAGGCTTTAGTAATGTCAAACAGAATGGCTGGCAATGAGAATTGAAGTGAACAATCATGGCTTAGCACTACAGCCATATCCAAGGAGAGTTTGGGCAAGAAGCCAAACTGAGAAGGATGGAATGGATATAGTTGAGATTGCAAGGATCTTGCTATTATAAGCTCAAAGATTTTCTGGCAGGTTGCTAGCAGTGAAACTGGCCGGTAAGAACCTGGGAGTGAGTGTTTCCCCTTCCCTTTGTATAAGGGGATTACATTTTCCTGTGACCAGGCCTTAGGGGGGAGACAGTCACCAACAGGTGTAATCTTAATTTCAGTTGAAGCAAAGAAGCCAGTGCTACAGTTGTAGCTCTGATATAAGAGTGTGTAGCGGAGGGGAACTTGTAGGTAAGTTTACAAGAAGTGATGATGGTTCTTCAGTGCTCAAGACACTGTTCAGGGAGAACAGGGGTAGCAAGAGGGGTAAGAATGATTTGTGAACATCATTAATGAGGGGAATATGATAAGGATTGATATTCATCATAAAGGGAGTGTGCTGCTTCAGATATTGCTGCCAAAGGTCTGTCAAGCACTTAAGGTAGGCCAGCTTGGGTTTTTCTGACTGCAGAATATAGTGAGCAAACTTCTTGACTTCAGGATCTCCAAGTATAGTTCTCCAGCAGGAGCCAGGTTTAGTGTGGTGTGTTTTCTTCCAGGCCTTAATCAGTGGGTTGTTGCAGAGGTGAAGTCTGAGATATTATCTGGTTCTAAGGTAGAGTAGTCTGATCTTGTAGGGCATAAACCCAAAAGCACCAAGAATAGCATGTCTGTAGGGGCATTCAGGGTTAGGGTTAGGGGGGGATACAGTCACCAACTGGTGAAATCTTTATTTCTGTTGAAACAAAGAAGCCAGCGCTACTGTTGTAGCTTTGATACAAGAGTGTGTAGCTGAGGGGAATTTGTAGGTAAGTTAATAAGAAGTGATGATAGTTCTTCAGTGCTCAAGACACTGTTCAGTGGGAAGGGGGGGAGCAAGAGAGGTAAGAATGACTTGTGAACAACATTAATGAGGGGAATGTGATAAGGATTGACATTCATCATAAAGGGAGTGTGCTGCTGCAGATATTGCTGCCAAAGGTCTGTCAAGTACTTCAGGTAGGCCAGCTTGGGTTTTTCTGACTGCAGAATATAGTGAGCAAACTTCTTGACTTCAGGATCTCCAAGTATAGTTCTCCAGCAGGAGCCAGGTGTTGTGTGTTGTGTTCTCTTCCAGGCCTTAATCAGTGGGTTGTTGCAGTTGTGAAGTCTGAGGTATAATCTGGTTCTAAGGTAGAGAAGTCTGATCTTATAGGGCATAAACCCAAAAGCACCAAGAATAGCATGTCTGTAGGGGCATTCAGGCAAATGAGGCACCAAGGAGGTAATGCACCATACTGCAAACTTGTCAAGCTTAGTGCAGTCTCTAGATGTAAGAGAGAGAAGTGGTAAGCCAAATTCCAGGACAGGGAAGACAAACTGCTTGAGTAGAAGGAGGCAGCTGGGAGCTGAAGTTGCAGGAGAAGTAACAGCCAGTAGCTTGTGGAGTGCCTGTCTTGCCAGGATAATTCTCTTCTTCAGGTGTGCTCCAGAGTCTAGTCCAGTAGGAAGGAAAGGAAAGCCAAGATATGTAGCAGAAACCTGAGCAGGTAGAGTGGAGTTCTCCAAGTTGATAGGAGGGCCCAAAGGTACTGTCTTTGCAATGGAAAGCTGGAGATTATTCTTCTGCAGATACTGGTGGATGGTCTGGGAGTCTTGTTAGGGAGGGAAAGTCACCAAGTTGGTGAAATCTTTATTTGAGTTAAGAACTAATCTAAGTACAAATAAAGAAGCCAATTCAGAGGTCTAGAACCTCTCTAATAAGTAATCTAATTTATGTTTTGTTTCATCTCTAATGTTTGTTTCAATAAAGTAAAGCTCATCAGGGGTAAATATAAAATTCAGGGGTTTTGGGGGAGTACAAATTGTAGATGTTTCTGATCAATATAATCCAAGACTGGAACCCAGCCTGGGATTAGGTGCAGTAGGAAAGGTGTATGGACTTGTAAGTAGCTCTGCCACATAGATCTTAGATGGTCCTGAGCCAGTAGTCTTGGTTTCTCAGCTTTTTGAAGTTTTGAAGCAAGCTCTGTTACTACAGCAGAGCCAACCAGGGTGTGCCAGCAAGAAGATTTCAGGGAGGATTCAGATTGAAGCCATTGTTGGATGGAGGGGTTATGTGATTTCTGAAGTTTGACTAGGAAGGAAGCACGGAGATAGATCATTCGGATTTGGTATGGGTAGAACCCAAAGGCTCCATTTGTTGCATGGATATAGGGAGATACTGGAAGATAAGGTACCAAGGATCTGATACACTGATGGAGAAATTTATCCAGGCGGTGAAGTTCTCCGGAGGTTAGGGGTATAATGTGGAGACCAAATTCAAGTACTGGCAGCACATACTGCTTCAGAAGTATAGGGATCTTTTGAATTGGAGTGTCTGGAGTGACTACTACCAGAAGCTTTTTGAGAGCCTGTTGGGCAAGACGGATCCTATTATTCAGGTGGAGCTTGGAGTCAATCCCATGTTGACAAAACGGCAGACCTAGATATATTGCAGTTTGTTGTGGCAGAATGCTAGTGTTCTGTATAGTTGTAGTGCATCCTATTGGGACTGTCTTGGAAATTGAGAGTGAGAGGTTGTTGGCAGCCAAGTACTTCTCAATGATGGCAGTGTCTGCTATGGGATTAGGAGTAGCAATCTTGATATCATCCGCATAGAGAGTTAGCAGTGGATAGGGAGAATCTGGTGAGGGGCCTTTTGGAAATAAAGGAAAGTCATGTAGGAATATCACAAATAATAAGGGACCTAGTACAGATCCTTGGACTACTCCATTTGGAACCTCATAAGTCTCTGATGTACAACTTGGATGCAAAATTTTGGCTGAGTTCTCACAAAATAGAAAACGTACAAGAAGGGTCATTGGTAGTGTGGTAACTGCTAATAGCTTTCTCCAAAGCAGAGCTCTGTCCACAGAGTCAAAGGCTTTAGTAATGTCAAACAGAATGGTTGGCAATGAGAATTGAAGTGAATGATCATGGCTTAGCACTACAGCCATATACAAGGAGAGTTTGGGCAAGAAGCCAAACTGAGAAGGATGGAATGGATATAGTTGAGATTGCAAGGATTTTGCTATTATAAGCTCAAAGATTTTCCGGCAGGTTGGTAGGAGTGAAACTGGCCGGTAAGAACCTGGGAGTGAGTGTTTCCCCTTCCCTTTGTATAAGGGTATTACATTTGCCTGTGACCAGGCCTTTGGGGTAGTCAATTGTTGGGCACAGATAGAGTAGAATGGGAGAAGTAAGTGACTCATTTTGGAGTAGCACACCCGGAGTAGATCGTAGGTAATCAAGTCATGTCCAGGTGCAGTATTTGCAGGAAGCTTCTTTAAAATTTTCTCCAGAAGCTTTGCTGAAACCAAAATTGGAGATGTTGTACTGCTAGATATGTCACCAGTATGGTAGAAAGGAGGAGTGGGATGCACGGTTGAATCAAAGAATATAGGGGCCAGTTTGTCTGGTGATGGTATACTCCTTGCTTGGGGTCTCATGGCTTTGTATACTCTTGATATGGACCTTGTGGTGGCATTCATATTTACTAAGGGCAAGGTATCCATGATATGAGCCCATAATCTAGTATGCTCAGTGATCTGTAGTGACTTGGAGTAGGAGATTGCGCTTTCCAGGAGGTTCTGTGTTTTTGGGTTAGGGAAACATAGGTAGCTGGAATTTAAGGCAGAAATGATGGATTTCCATTTAAGTTGGTTTGCAGATGGCTTTTGGTAGGACTTGGTGGGCAGGGCCAGACAGCCAGTGATTATGATGAAATGCTGGTAAAATAGCCATAATGCATTTACATCATCACAAATCCATGCAGGTAAGCTGGGAAATGCATATTCTGTAAGCAAGGATAGGTAGTTGGCAAAGTCTGTGTCTGTGATACTGAAGCTTTGGCTGGCAGGATTGTAAATGGCTGAGAAGTTAGGGGGGGAGACAGTCACCAACAGGTGAAATCTTTATTTCAGTTGAAACAAAGAAGCCAGCGCTACTGTTGTAGCTTTGATACAAGAGTGTGTAGCTGAGGGGAATTTGTAGGTAAGTTAATAAGAAGTGATGATAGTTCTTCAGTGCTCAAGACACTGTTCAGTGGGAAGGGGGGTAGCAAGAGGGTAAGAATGATCTTGTGAACAACATTAATGAGGGGAATGTGATAAGGATTGATATTCATCATAAAGGGAGTGTGCTGCTGCAGATATTGCTGCCAAAGGTCTGTCAAGTACTTCAGGTAGGCCAGCTTGGGTTTTTCTGACTGCAGAATATAGTGAGCAAACTTCTTGACTTCAGGATCTCCAAGTATAGTTCTCCAGCAGGAGCCAGGTGTTGTGTGGTGTGTTCTCTTCCAGGCCTTAATCAGTGGGTTGTTGCAGTTGTGAAGTCTGAGGTATAATCTGGTTCTAAGGTAGAGAAGTCTGATCTTATAGGGCATAAACCCAAAAGCACCAAGAATAGCATGTCTGTAGGGGCATTCAGGCAAATGAGGCACCAAGGAGGTAATGCACCATACTGCAAACTTGTCAAGCTTAGTGCAGTCTCTAGAAGTAAGAGAGAGAAGTGGTAAGCCAAATTCCAGGACAGGGAAGACAAACTGCTTGAGTAGAAGGAGGCAGCTGGGAGCTGAAGTTGTAGGAGGAGTAACAGCCAGTAGCTTGTGGAGTGCCTGTCTTGCCAGGATAATTCTCTTCTTCAGGTGTGCTCCAGAGTCTAGTCCAGTAGGAAGGAAAGGAAAGCCAAGATATGTAGCAGAAACCTGAGCAGGTAGAGTGGAGTTCTCCAAGTTGATGGGAGAGCCCAAAGGTACTGTCTTTGCAATGGAAAGCTGGAGATTATTCTTCTGCAGATACTGGTGGATGGTCTGGGAGTCTTGTTGCACATTGGAGGAGGATATTCTGATGTCATCAGCAAAGAGAGTAACCAGGCAGTCAGCTGAGAGTCTTGGGAAATCATTCAGGAAGATGGCAAACAGTATAGGACCAAGCACAGAGCCTTGAACCACTCCATTAGGAACTGAGAACACAGCTGATTGCTCACTTGGGTGCAGAATTCTTGCTTGTGGATCCAGAAACAGAGACCTGACAAGGAGGGTGAGAGAGGTACTGGAGAAGCATTGCAACTTGGACCAAAGCAGATTTCTGTCAACTGAATCAAAGGCCTTAGTAATATCAAACAGAACAGAGGGATACTTGCACTGGAGAGAGTGATCTTGGCTAAGTATGACTGCATATTCCAAGGAGAGGCCAGGAACAAAGCCAAACTGTGCAGGATGAAACTTGAGGGAGTCAGAGTAGAGCTCCTGAGCAAGCAGAAGCTCAAACACCTTTCTGCAGGTGGGCAGCAGAGATATTGGCCTGTAGGAGCTAGGATCCAGGTGCTTTCCTTTACCCTTGTACAGTGGCAGAACATTTGCAAAGGACCATTCCTCAGGAGTAGAAAGCTGGGCTGAGCATTGCTGAAACAGTGGAAGCAGAAGTGCAGACATGGCCTTGGTACTAGTCTTCAGAAGCTCATAAGGAGATTGTGTCCACACCTGGAGCAGTAGAGTTGGGAAGCCTCTTGAGCACATTATGGATTCTCCTTTGATCAAGTGCAAGTGGGATGGGCAGAGTCTTGAAGTCAGGATGAAAGCCAGGAGTTGAGTACTGCTTTGTAGAGAAGAAGATGTTAGCCAGCTGTTCTGTTGAAGGTAACTTCCTGGAAGAGGGCCTCATTGCCCTGTAGAGTCTTGATACTGTTCTTGTTATAGAGTTGGAAGATTGCAGAGGCAAGGAACTCATAATATGATCCCAGAGCTGAGTATGCAGAGTGTGGTGAATTGCCTTGGAGTGGTGTATTGCTGTCAGGAGGAGTTTCTCTGTTTTTGGGTTAGGGAAACTCAGGTAGCTTTGTTGCAGGGCTGAAACAATGGATTCCCATTTTCTTGAGGTAACAGCAGTAGTCTTGCATGGCAGTGAGAGGGAGGCAGACACCAGAATCAGATGCTTCACAAAGAGCCAGGCATAGTTGAGATCATCTGGCAGAGAAAGTAGCAAACTGGCAAGCTTCAAGTAGTTCCCAAAGTCTTTCTTCTGATTCTTGGTAGCTTTGTGGGTGAGCACAGTAAGTTTTGGCAGCTTCTTCTTCACAACTGGTTGCATAGAAAGGGACCAGGCTGGGATGGTCAGAGGCTCTCAAGGATCCTAGCTCAGCTCCAGAGAATTGCTTAACTTCATTCACAAAGTAGAGGGCAGCAGCAGAAGGGCAGATCCAGTCAACACATCTTTTCTCAGATTGAGCACCTAGTGCTAGCAGGTGGCTTTCTCTCAGGAAGTTCAGTAGGAATGTAGACCTTGGCTTCATTCTTGCAGTCAGAGTAGTCTTGTTCTCAGGATGGGGAATGTTGAGATCTCCAAGCAAGATAACAGGTGTTGATATAGATTGTTGGTATTGCTGAACCTTCTGGCATATAACTTGCACTTCTTGAAGGGAAGACTTGGAGGCAGATAGCAGAGCACCAGACTGATAGTTAGCAACTGGAGAGCAGCACAGTAAGGGGAGTAAAGAGGAACACAGAGCTGAGGAGTATTGATGGTAGAAGAGATGAAGCAGATAGAGGAGGTATTCTTTGTTCTAGGAGTAGAAAAGCAATATAGATTAGTCAAAAGTATAGAGGGTAGCTGGACATCAATCAAACACAGGAGGGAAAATCTTGAAAGAAGTCTCTCTAGAGTTGGTCTTGATGGCTGTATGCTGTTGCAGTTAAGCAACAGAACTTCAGGTAGTCAGGCAGAGGTTGTAGCTTCTTCAGAGGCAGCATTGATAATGTGACCTGCAGAGTCCCAGAGCTCTTCAAATGGTGCATCACTTAAGTCAGCAAGGAGGGAAATGGCATGATTCTTGAGGAAGTATGCCACATCATAGGAGGGGGCTTGTCTCTTGATGGCAGCAAAGAAAGACAGAATGGCAACATGGGCTGGAGGCTTGTTGAACAGTAGAGAGTCAGAGGATTCAGATTCTTCAGGCACTATCTTGAAGTCAGTTTTCAGCCAGTTAAGGTTCTTCTCCACAAAGGTAACAAATGGGTCAGCAATGTTTTGGTCTAGGATAACCTCCAGAATCTTCCCTTTTCTCCAGGCCAGGTTGACAATTCTTGAGAGCTGAATATTGCATGCCTTGAGTGCTTTCCTGATGTTGGAAATGGAGTCCAGGAACTTGCTTCAAGTACACCACAGTCCAGGTAGACTTAGGGTAGACTTAGGGGTAGGGAGGAAAGTCACCAAAGTAGGTGAAATCTTTATTTGATTTCAGATAAGTCTAACTACAAATAAAGAAGCCAGCTGGGAATAGAAGATTCCCAAAGTAAACACTAAGTTGAATATGAATAAATCTAAGCTAAAGTTAAGGCAGTATCCCAGAGTACACTGGAGTTCAGGTTCATGGGGGAGTGAAGTAGATAAGCTTGAGAGATATAATAATCTTTGAGGAAGTGGGTAACAGCAGGTGAAGGGGAGTTTCTGATAAGTGAAGTGAATCTTGAGAGCAGAGATTCCTCTAATGAGAAGGTCTTGTAAACTGGAGAATCAGGAAACTCTTAAAGGCATGGTCAGTCAGTTCCCAGTAAAACTGGTCAGAGACATTTTGAGAGAACTCTTTAGCAATACTTTTGTCAAGTACTACCTCCAGAGTGTGATTGTTGATAAATCTCATGTTAACAATCTTGGATAAATTGTAACCTTGTTGCTTGAGATACATCCTATGTTCAGATATAGGAATGAACTCCACATTGGCAAAGTAGCAGACAGCCCAGTCAGTAGCAGGAGGCAGATCAGAAGTAGAAGGAAACTTTCTTTTAGTCTTGGGAGGAGCAGCAGGATGTCTTGAGGAAGCAGGAACAGACTTTTTGACAGCTTCAGAGTAGGAAGAGTGAGCAGGAGCAGATAATTCTTGGGAGTCTTGTTGGCAGGAAGAGTTGGCACAGGGACAATTGATTCTTGCAGATCAGAGAAGGCAGAAAACAGCTTTTGAACTTGCTTCTTGAGTAGAGCATTTTCAGCTTCAACAAGTGCAAGCCTTTCCTCCAGGAAAGAAATCTGAAGGGAATGGAGTGAAGGCATAAGAAATAAGAGGAAGAGGGTGAGATGAGGTGGGTGGGTGGGAAAATTAGCAGGGAGAAGAGAAGGGAGGGTTAGGGGGGGAGACAGTCACCAACAGGTGAAATCTTTATTTCAGTTGAAACAAAGAAGCCAGCGCTACTGTTGTAGCTTTGATAGAAGAGTGTGTAGCTGAGGGGAATTTGTAGGTAAGTTAATAAGAAGTGATGATAGTTCTTCAGTGCTCAAGACACTGTTCAGTGGGAAGGGGGGTAGCAAGAGAGGTAAGAATGACTTGTGAACAACATTAATGAGGGGAATGTGATAAGGATTGATATTCATCATAAAGGGAGTGTGCTGCTGCAGATATTGCTGCCAAAGGTCTGTCAAGTACTTCAGGTAGGCCAGCTTGGGTTTTTCTGACTGCAGAATATAGTGAGCAAACTTCTTGACTTCAGGATCTCCAAGTATAGTTCTCCAGCAGGAGCCAGGTGTTGTGTGGTGTGTTCTCTTCCAGGCCTTAATCAGTGGGTTGTTGCAGTTGTGAAGTCTGAGGTATAATCTGGTTCTAAGGTAGAGAAGTCTGATCTTATAGGGCATAAACCCAAAAGCACCAAGAATAGCATGTCTGTAGGGGCATTCAGGCAAATGAGGCACCAAGGAGGTAATGCACCATACTGCAAACTTGTCAAGCTTAGTGCAGTCTCTAGAAGTAAGAGAGAGAAGTGGTAAGCCAAATTCCAGGACAGGGAAGACAAACTGCTTGAGTAGAAGGAGGCAGCTGGGAGCTGAAGTTGTAGGAGGAGTAACAGCCAGTAGCTTGTGGAGTGCCTGTCTTGCCAGGATAATTCTCTTCTTCAGGTGTGCTCCAGAGTCTAGTCCAGTAGGAAGGAAAGGAAAGCCAAGATATGTAGCAGAAACCTGAGCAGGTAGAGTGGATGTCTCCAAGTTGATGGGAGAGCCCAAAGGTACTGTCTTTGCAATGGAAAGCTGGAGATTATTCTTCTGCAGATACTGGTGGATGGTCTGGGAGTCTTGTTGCACATTGGAGGAGGATATTCTGATGTCATCAGCAAAGAGAGTAACCAGGCAGTCAGCTGAGAGTCTTGGGAAATCATTCAGGAAGATGGCAAACAGTATAGGACCAAGCACAGAGCCTTGAACCACTCCATTAGGAACTGAGAACACAGCTGATTGCTCACTTGGGTGCAGAATTCTTGCTTGTGGATCCAGAAACAGAGACCTGACAAGGAGGGTGAGAGAGGTACTGGAGAAGCATTGCAACTTGGACCAAAGCAGATTTCTGTCAACTGAATCAAAGGCCTTAGTAATATCAAACAGAATAGAGGGATACTTGCACTGGAGAGAGTGATCTTGGCTAAGTATGACTGCATATTCCAAGGAGAGGCCAGGAACAAAGCCAAACTGTGCAGGATGAAACTTGAGAGAGTCAGAGTAGAGCTCCTGAGCAAGCAGAAGCTCAAACACCTTTCTGCAGGTGGGCAGCAGAGATATTGGCCTGTAGGAGCTAGGATCCAGGTGCTTTCCTTTACCCTTGTACAGTGGCAGAACATTTGCAAAGGACCATTCCTCAGGAGTAGAAAGCTGGGCTGAGCATTGCTGAAACAGTGGAAGCAGAAGTGCAGACATGGCCTTGGTGCTAGTCTTCAGAAGCTCATAGGAGATTGTGTCCACACCTGGAGCAGTAGAGTTGGGAAGCCTCTTGAGCACATTATGGATTCTCCTTTGATCAAGTGCAAGTGGGATGGGCAGAGTCTTGAAGTCAGGATGAAAGCCAGGAGTTGAGTACTGCTTTGTAGAGAAGAAGATGTTAGCCAGCTGTTCTGTTGAAGGTAACTTCCTGGAAGAGGGCCTCATTGCCCTGTAGAGTCTTGATACTGTTCTTGTTATAGAGTTGGAAGATTGCAGAGGCAAGGAACTCATAATATGATCCCAGAGCTGAGTATGCAGAGTGTGGTGAATTGCCTTGGAGTGGTGTATTGCTGTCAGGAGGAGTTTCTCTGTTTTTGGGTTAGGGAAGCTCAGGTAGCTTTGTTGCAGGGCTGAAACAATGGATTCCCATTTTCTTGAGGTAACAGCAGTAGTCTTGCATGGCAGTGAGAGGGAGGCAGACACCAGAATCAGATGCTTCACAAAGAGCCAGGCAAAGTTGAGATCATCAGGCAGAGAAAGTAGCAAACTGGCAAGCTTCAAGTAGTTCCCAAAGTCTTTCTTCTGATTCTTGGTAGCTTTGTGGGTGAGCACAGTAAGTTTTGGCAGCTTCTTCTTCACAACTGGTTGCATAGAAAGGGACCAGGCTGGGTGGTCAGAGGCTCTCAAGGATCCTAGCTCAGCTCCAGAGAATTGCTTAACTTCATTCACAAAGTAGAGGGCAGCAGCAGAAGGGCAGATCCAGTCAACACATCTTTTCTCAGATTGAGCACCTAGTGCTAGCAGGTGGCTTTCTCTCAGGAAGTTCAGTAGGAATGTAGACCTTGGCTTCATTCTTGCAGTCAGAGTAGTCTTGTTCTCAGGATGGGGAATGTTGAGATCTCCAAGCAAGATAACAGGTGTTGATATAGATTGTTGGTATTGCTGAACCTTCTGGCATATAACTTGCACTTCCTGAAGGGCTAGACTTGGAGGCAGATAGCAGAGCACCAGACTGATAGTTGGCAACTGGAGAGCAGCACAGTGAGGGGAGTAAAGAGGAACACAGAGCTGAGGAGTATTGATAGTAGAAGAGATGAAGCAGATAGAGGAGGTATTCTTTGTTCTAGGAGTAGAAAAGCAATATAGATTAGTCAAAAGTATAGAGGGTAGCTGGACATCAATCAAACACAGGAGGGAAAATCTTGAAAGAAGTCTCTCTAGAGTTAGTCTTGATGGCTGTATGCTGTTGCAGTTAAGCAACAGAACTTCAGGTAGTCAGGCAGAGGTTGTAGCTAGGGTTAGGGTTAGGGTTAGGGTTAGGGTTAGGGTTAGGGTTAGGGTTAGGGTTAGGGTTAGGGTTAGGGTTAGGGTTAGGGTTAGGGTTAGGGTTAGGGTTAGGGTTAGGGTTAGGGTTAGGGTTAGGGTTAGGGTTAGGGTTAGGGTTAGGGTTAGGGTTAGGGTTAGGGTTAGGGTTAGGGTTAGGGTTAGGGTTAGGGTTAGGGTTAGGGTTAGGGT
>MCFE01000830.1:0-32786 GCA_002104905.1 Basidiobolus meristosporus CBS 931.73
GCAAGTTTACAGTCTTCCATTTGATACTTCTTTAGTATATCTTGAATATACTTGGATTGGCTTAGGGTGATAGTCTGGGTACTTCTGTTTCTGGAGAACTTTAGACTTGTTCCATTGTGCCATTGATCATAGTGCCAGAAAGTGCTGTATATTTTGTTATTAATTTGATATTTTAGGGTCATATGCAAGTCAATTTTGATCCCAAATTGGCACTGTATGGCACCATATAGCACTCTGTGGCATGATCAGGCATCATCTGGCATGCTATGGCACTATTGGGCACTATGATCCGCTGGAATGATGGAACAAGTCTTTTATGCCGCAATATTCTGAGGGGTATTGGAAGTAATGTGGAGAACTAGAGGATTTACATGTTATTCACTTGTAGATTTATTGATCAAAAGTATAGTATTTATACTTTTGATAGAGTAGAGCAAACAAACTTGTAGAGTTTGCTAAGGAAGGTCCCAAGAATATGTGTGCATAGTTTGGGGGCTTTTGGACAACTTTGAGAAAGATCATAATCTGGGTACCTGATAATATGGTGAAAATATTCCAAGTAAATCCCAACAAGAAATTTGGTCAGGACAGAATGCTAATCAAAGACTAAGATATATGTGACTAAGTTAGCATGAATATTCTTGTGACAACCTAATAATTACAGCACTTTGTCCCTAAGTAGTAATGAGTTCTCCTAGATCATACATCTTGAACTCTTTAGATAGGCTGGATTTAATCTCTTCCAATGTTGCTAGGTTATTGGCAGCTATAATAAGATCATTTACATATAGAGCTAGTAAAATCAGATTTGCTCTATCTGGCTTATAGTATATACTACAATAAGCATTACTCCTTTGAAACTCAAAGATTCCAAATAAGAATCTGTCTTGCAATTCTAGGCACTTGGTCATTGTTTGAGACCCTATGGAGATGTTTTAAGCTTACAAACCAAATGGGGGTTATCTTAATGAGCATACCCATCAGGCTGCTGTAGTGGGGTGACAGTGACACCCACTGACAGATGTGCTCATTCCCTTATTTTCTACTTCCCTATATCTCTACTACACGTATTTTAGTTTTATCCCATTTGTCTTACCCAATCAGTACTATCCCATAAGCCGGTTGACTATCACACCTGCTTACCTTATTGCATAAGTTACCCCTCACTTTATGTAAGATTACTAGCTATAGGTGCTTCTATATTAGGCAAGTACCCACGCCAGTACCCGTGACACATAAGCAACCCGTGTCACCATCCCTACCATTTCCATACCATATATGGTATCCCTATGTTACACAGGTTCCAGAATACTGATTCCTGATTGGTTGGATGTGCTGTGCCTCTTAGAACCTCCTGGCACCTACTTAGAACATTCTTAGGTTATTCTGATGTCATTAAGATTTCTATTGATATCCGGAACCTTCTGGAATACCATGATTAGTAATCACTTAGCCAGTGAGAAAAGTATATAAGCTGTTGTAATTATTGAATTGTCACCTAAATATTCATGCTAACTTAGTCACATAGATCTTATTCTGTGATTAGCATTCTGTCCTGACTAGATTTCTTGTCGGGATTTACTTAGAATATTTTCACCAAATTGTCAGGTACCCAGATTATTATTTTTCTCATAGTCATCCAAAAGACCCCAAACTTTGCACACATATTCTTGGGACCTTCCTTAACAAACTCTATACGTTTGTTTCCTCTACTTTATCAAAAGTATAAATACCATACTTTTGATCAATAAATCTACAAGTGAATAATATGTAAATCTTCTAGTTCTCCACATCACTTCCAATACTCCTCAGAATATTGCAACATAAGCAAGGCTACCCCTCAACAATAAGTCATCATCCCTTTTATCAATATACCAACTTGTTGATTAGTGTGATCACTGCTACCTGCTGCTACCTGAACTTCCAACCCAAGACCACAGGACACTCCCAGGAAACTGCGCTAACAGCCAACTGACCTTGGAGGCACTACTTGTGAGGAATACTCAGAGTAGGTATCTTTTATTATATTTGATTCTTTCCCAAGTTTGTTCTTGTACAGGCAAAGATGCTTTCTGTCTTTGTAACTATTGACCACAGCTGCATTCTTATCAAGTCCCTGCCGGTGGAGTTTACAGTTGTTTTGACTTTGGAAGCTTTAGTACATTGTCATCTCAAAGGACACTGAACCCACCACATACTTTTGTTAAGATACCAACTAAGTTGAGGATTGTAGCTCAATAGTTTTCCCTTGACAAGCTTGTGGCTTTATTCCCCTTTACATTAGACTTGTTCTGTGGGATAGTGCTACATTGAGCCAAGAGTGCAAAATGATGCTATAGTGTGCCAGGGTTGCCAAGTGAGCCTATATTTGGCCATAGAGTGTGAAACATAGCTCTGCATCTTCATTCAAAGCAGCCACTGTGTTTCACTCATTGTACTGGAGAAAATTCATTTGTTGACCTTTTTTGTTGGATCAATGTTGTGCATGATGTGTAAGAGCACAAAAGGATTGGAGATGTGCATCTGGTACTCAATACCCATGGCACTCTGCTTCTGGCTCCTGTAGCTTGTATCATGTCACAAAAACACATGGCACTATCTTGGTCCACTGGTGCTATCTGGCACTAGAAGGGCTTTATATAGGTTTTACTTTAGGCCTAATATTTAAATATAGTGCCTGATATTACCAGTGGACCAAGATAGTGCCATGCGTTTTTGTGACATGATACAAGCTACAGGAGCCAGAAGCAGAGTGCCATGGGTATTGAGTACCAGATGCATGTCTTCAGTCCCTTTGTGCTCTTACACATCCTGCACAACATGGATCCAAGAAAAATGGTAAAAAAATGGATTTTCTCCAGCACAATGGGTGAAACACAGGGGCTGCTTTGCATGAAGATGAAGAGTTATGTTTCACACTCTGTGGCCAAGTTTAGGTATGCCATGCCTCTCTGGCATGCAATGGCACTATTTGGCACTTATGGCTCAATGTGGCACTATCCAACAGAACAAGTCCATTAGATTATAGACAGAAGCCAAGTATTCCTAGCAAGCTTTTGCCAGAGGTTATTGCACCCAGTGAACACCCCACACACAAAACACTTGAGAAGTGTTGGATGTATCTCTCCCTTGGACCTATACACTACCACACTGCTCCATATACATGTCCTCATCAAGCTCTCCATTTAAAAATGACATTTTACAACTGTTTGATGTATAAAAAGCTCATGTTTGGCTGCAATAGCCACTGGCAATCTAATGGTATTGAACTTGGCTACCAGTGCAAAGGCCTCAGTATAGTCAAGTTCTTTTGTTTGAGAGTGTCCTTGGGCCACACATCTTGCTTTATATATTTCAATTGTACCATTAGCCTTATTTTTTGTTTTAAAGACCCATCTGCATCCAATTGATTTTTGGTTGATTGGTAATTTGACTAAGTTCCAAGTTTGATTTTCCATCAGGACCTGCTCTTCCTCTGTCTTTACAGATCTCCAAAACTCAGTCTGAGGGATATTTAGGACCTCTTTTACAGTCAGGGGCTCATCAGTGTGAACAGAATAGGCATAGGGTAAGTTTGTGCCCTCATTGATGTAGTAACTTAAGCTATTTCTTGTCTAGTTGGATCTCTTGGCCTTTGATACTGGAATGATTGCTTCTGGGATATTCCTGGGCTCTGATTCAGGCTGAACCGCAGTTATAGAGTCCTCTGGAGTGAAAAAGGTCTCATTATTTTGCTCTGATTCAATCCTGACTGTTGGTGGGCTTGAGATCAAGTTTTTGTCATCATGTGATGTTATTTTTTATGAAAATATTAAATTTTCATCAAACAACATATCCCTGGACTTGATCAGCTTCTTTGCTTTGGTATTGTAGAGTCTATATGCTTTACTCTCATTGCAGTAGCCCAAAAACATGCATTTTACACTATCTGGCTCAAATTTTGACTGATTTCCAGGTAGTTTCTTGGCATATGCTGTACACCCAAATATTCTTAGATGTTCTGCACTTGGTCTGTATCCATACCATTCTTCCAAATGGAGTAGAACCATGAAGTATTCTGTTATAACTCCTATTTTTAGGATATACAGCAATGGCAACTGATTCCGCCCAAAAATCACAGGATAATTTTTGATCATGGATCATAGATCTTGCCATATCAATTATTGCTCTGTTAGCACATTCTGCTACTCCATTTGGCTGTGGGGAGTATGGTACAGTAGTCTCTTGCTTTATCCCATGAATTTTGCAGAAGTGGATGAAGAGTTTTGAGGTATATTCTCCACCATTGTCAGAACATATTTTCTTGATCTTTTTCACCAGTTTCTCTCTCCACCATGGCTTTGAGCTCCCTGAGCTTAGACAGAGCTTCTTCCTTTCTCTCCATGAAGTAGGCCCATGTGCATCTTGCATAATCATCATTAAAGGTGATTAAATACTTCATCTCACCTAAGGATCAATTTTGTATAGGTCCACACAGATCTGAGTGAATTAGACCTAATTCTTCTTAGTTTTGATCAACCCAGAGCTCTTGAACGGTTGTCTGGCTTGTTTCCCATATATGCAGGCTTCACAGTGCTCCAAATTAGCTGGGGGATCAATTATTACTCCAGAAATTAGCTGATCTTTGATCATTTTGTGCAAATAATCAAAATTGATGTGCCCAAATCTCCTGTGCCAAAGCATTGGTGTTTCCTCATTTAGGTTATATTTATTGGCCTCCAAATATGATAGAATATAAGTCAAATTGTATAGATTCTGATCTCTGATACCCAAAGCAATATGGGCACCATTTTGATCAGTGATCTTGCATCCAGAATTGTCAAAGTTGAAACTGAGTCCTTCTGCAGTGGCCTTGCTTACAGATAGTAGGTTCTTGGCTATTTCTGGTGCATAGAGTACTTCTTTGAAGTTCAGTGTATGGCTTCCTTTAGTGCTTCTAAGGTTTACTTGGATAGTTCCTTCTCCCACTGCATCAAGTGATCTATTGTCACCAATGAAAACCTTCTTAATTGGAATTTCTTGATATTGAGTAAAAAGTTCTTTTTGGTGAGTAAGGTGTTGAGATACTCCAGAGTCCATATACCATGTCTGAGAATCCTTGTTTGTGGTCATATTTAGTGCAGATATGAATAGTCTATCTTCATTGTTGCAGCATTTGCATATTCAGGCTTTTTCTGTTGGCTATCTTTCTTTTGAAACACCGGTCTGATGTGTGTCCTTTCCTTTTGCAGTAGTTGCAAAACAGGTTGCTGTTGCCTTTGTAGGGTCTTGGGTACCTCCTTTGTTGGTTATCATTGCTTATTAAAGCATTTTCTTCTTCCTTCTTACTGGCACTTGATTTTCTTAATCTTCATCCAGGAGCCTTCCATATACATAATTTAAGGTCAAATCTTCAGTTCTGGACTCTAGGGCTGATAAAAGGCCCTAAAACATGTCTTTCAGGCTATTCAGGATGGTGACTAGCACATCCATGTCAGTAGTTGGTACACCCACAGATTCCATTTCATCTACCATCAGGGTAATTCTGTTAATTAGATTTTTCATTTCTTCTCCTGGCAACATCTTTGTAGTAAAGAATTTTTGTCTCAGATACATTCTCTTAGCAGCTGAACATAACTGGTAGGTGTCTTCTAATGCCTTCCAGGCATTCTTTGCTGTTTTTGCTCTTGAGCATTGAATTATCAATTTGTCCTTAACATCAAGGCAAATGCAGTTAAAGGCACTTTGTTCTTCCTTCTGGTACTTTAAGGCTTCCTCTCCTAGATTTTTAGGAGGGCATTCTTCTCCTATGACAATATCCCAAAGGCCTCTTTCTTGTAGCAGCATCTTCATCTTCACCTTCCACACTTGGTAATTAGATCCATCCAACTTTTCAGTAGAGGGGAGAATTCCAGTAAAAGCAGTAGTAGACATTGCAGAGAGTAACAGCATGGGGCTCATAACCTGTTGTAAGAATCTTGGAGATATTGGAGGTGATTTGGAGAACAAGTAGATTATGTGGTTTTTACTTAATGATTTTTGAATGTTAAAGTAGTATACATACTTTTACATGGTCTTGACATAGCATACACATAGAATAGGTTAAGGAAGGACCTAAGAGTATGTGTGCAAAGTTTGGGGCTGTTTGGACAACTTTGAGAATTTTCATGTTCTGGATACCTGATATTTTGGTGAAAATATTCTAAGTAAATCCCAACAGGGAATTTGGTCAGTATTCTCTAGGATTTGAGGGAAATGATCTAAGTGACTAAGTTAGGTGTATATTTAGGTGGAATTACAGTTTTACAACAATTAAGCCTCAATGTATGTTCATTTGGTAGGTGAAACCATTTCTTGGGGCTGAGAGATTCTTAGCTGCAGGTAGGATTTTTCATAGTAGTTTTTCTCATTCTTAGTTGAGTTTTTTGACTACATTAGGTGATTCAATAGAATTAGATGATCTAGTATCCAGTAGTGCTACATTTGATTGGCCATTGAGGGTGAGTGCTACCTCTATGACTGTTAGCTGTGCAATTGGTTGCCTCTTTTCTTGGACAGTTGCAATTTTAGCAGGAAATTCCAAGAGGTTGTAGAACTCTGCTACTCTATGTCCTTCATATGCTTCCTCATACCCTGTCATATCTTTGGTTTAATGGTTATCTAGAAGCTGAGTGGGATTTGCCAATGGTGTATAGCTGTTCTCAGATCAGGCAGTTAATCCATATCCCATCATTTTATGTCAAAGGCATTTGTCATCAGAGTATGGATTATGAGTTTTAGTGTCTTGCTGCTTCTCTAAGGCATTTCCTGACTTGTGCAGCTAATTGGTGATGTGTTTGCATTTAATGGTAGAATGATACCATCTTCCATGCAGCTCACAGTGCTTGGTAGCAGAATACTCCTTCTTGGTGGCATGTCTAGGCTGATTTTGGTTCTACTGGATATTGAGTGAAGTTGCCTGAGATCTGGCTAACAGTTGCGGTCATATTGATTGCAAGTTTATATATCTCTGAGATCTTGGCAGAAGTCTAGCCCAACTGGTGTTGGGGTCTAGCTGTTATGTAGTAAGAACTAGACTAAGCTTGTAAAGAAACTCAGTAGGACTCTTTATTGCATGGCACCCTAAGCATAAAGAGGCAAGGATCTTGGGACAACCACTGGGGCATGTCTAGAGGGAGATATACATATGGAGGATTCAAAGGTATACGTGTTGGTGGCTAATGCAGTGCAAGGCTTAGTAGTTTTTCAGTGCTGTCAGCCACTATGGCAACATTCTTCAGTGCTTCTCTGATTATTGCAGCTTCATCTTTGTAACTGGATATGATTTCAAGGAGCTCATCTATGCCATGAGTGTCAGGTCTTGTCTTGGCAAGCTTTCAGTTTTCAAGCACCAAGGTGTTTGTTTAACTCATGATGTTTTTGAGCTGCTCAGTAAGTGCTTCATGATTTCTCTTAGCTTCTTCCCACATGGAAAGATTTGGATTGCTTGCTGCTGAGGACATCTTGTAAAGTGGCTGAATGTAATGGAATTCAACAAAGGAAGTGTTGTATCCAAGAGAAAAGCTTATTAAACTGCTAAATGATTTGACTAAATTATAGGGACAATTAACGGTAGGATTGTAGAATGGTAAGAGAGTTGCAGAAATAGTAGCAGCAAGATTCTGGTCTAGTATTGGTATTGTATATAGATAGGTTTGGCTCTAAAGACAACCAAGTTGGTTTGCCATACAGGTTACGCTTGGTGTTCCTATGAATGCCAGATCTGCTGGGCTTGGGTACAAACTAGAATGCAATTGCTGATACATAATCTAAATTCTGTTAAGGCATATACTGCACCTTTTGGTTCATTATGCCTTATCAATACCTTTTGGATTAAGTTGGATAAATTAGTGCTAAATGACTGATTAATTGATATTATTTTGGGTGTTGATAGATGCAAAAGATAGATAAGAGTTCCATTTTCAATCAGCGGATGTTTTGGCAACTACTAAGCTGCATGATATATCTCAGATGACCAATCAATTGGAAAGGCTTAGCAGTTGACAGCTAAAAAAAGCTGCTGAGATGAGATAAAATCAGCCATAAAGTAGGAAACTTATGTCTGGTTTAGGCAAATTAGCTAGGGCCCTGGATTGCCTAATGGAGTAGTGTTGGCTAAGTTTCAAATATTGATGCACAGCAGGAAACTGTGCAGTGACAGAATGTGCAAATAAACCATATAGAGCTATCAATATCACAGGTAGGGAATACAATGTCATTCCTACAAGTAGGCAACTCAATAGTCAAATGCTACAGACTAGAGTTGAGTCATTTTGTGATGTACTATCAGAGAAATACTATATGGTCTCAGAAGTACATCAATGGTACTCAAAGATATATCCTGCAGAGAAAGTCTCATGTTATTCCCAGGAGAGATAATGGTAATCTACCTATTAGAAGGCTATCACAGAACTTGAATTTTGTGAGTAAGAGGAATTGACGCAGTGAGGAGACCATGCCAAGACATTTAAGAGTAAACTACACCTCATATTTTGCAAATAACTTGGCCAAAATGCTTCATCACCATATGGTATAAGTGGCTTTCAATTATTTCTGTGCTAATCCTCTCACCATCTGATTGCCAAAGCTCAGTTACCCACTACATTTGGGAGCATTGGTTGGCTTTTGCTTCATTTCCACATTCCTAATTTCCTGACTTAAACAATTCTCATTTCATGAGAATATAGCTATTGTCTTCTTAGTGATTTTTCTGGGTTTTATGCAATCTGGCTTGTTGCAGGCTCATGGCATTAACTGATAAGGACTGCCTCTTTTTCTTTGGCTTCCCTGTCTCTGGCCTGGATTGACTTCTTTCCCTTTCCCTTCTCCTCTTTTATTGCCAGGTCTTTCAGAGCTAATTTGTCTGAGTGAATCTTGATTCAAGTAGGTAGCTTGTTCCTGAGTAGCACTCTTCAAGCTACATGACATATCTTTGCCACTTGTTGACCACTCTTGGCCCTACTTGCAACAGGCACCTGAGGATGCGGCTGGTTTAGGCCATGGCACCCTTACTCTTCTACCATTAGTAGCTTCTACAATTCTTCAAAAACTTCTTGGCATACCAATGCTGAATCAAAGTCTGCTTGCTTGCTTGAATCCAGGATAATAGACTTGGTCCATTGTACCATGCTGGGGTATATGGTGCAATCCACAGTTGTAAAGAACACTTAGGCACAATGTTGTAGTTACCAGTGACCAGCATTGCTCTTGGACAGTTTTGCACTATCTGGGACAGACTGGTACCCTATGGCATAATCTGACACAATGAGATTGGCACAGATGATTGCACCATCTTATAATATCTGTATCTCATGCGTAATTGGATACTACTATCATGGTAGGTAAAGTCCAGTATTTACATATGCTTCTATGATGTAAGTGAAAATAAATGCATATCATACTATAAACTAGACTTGATCCATTATATGGTGCCACATAATACCAGCCTATTTATGGTGATATGGCAATCTGTCACCATGCGGCAGTCTCAGGCACCATAATTTTGACCATAATTCTGGTGGTAGAATACAATTGCTGGTAATTATATCAATATTGCTTAAATTGTGCAGAATAGTGCGTTTCACCCTTTATTTACTCTAAATAATGCTCTAGACATATTTCTCTCACCAGATCTCTACTTGAATAATGCTTTCACATTTAAACTATGTCTGAAACACAATTCCTCCCTGTACTGAGTGCTGAATAATACTCTTCCCAGAGTGCTTTGTCATGCCTACTTCCAGCAAGTAGTCCACTAAACCAGACGATGGTACCCTATAGGTCAAATGGTGCTTGGAGATTCACAGTGAATTCTTGCATTTGCCAGAATAACAGTGTTGCTGCCCATTAGAAGGGCTGTAAATCCATATTAGGAAGTGTTGTGTTATATTGTTACAAGTCCTGATATAAGAGTTGTAAAGGAATATGGAGTTTAGCCAGTGTTGTATTCACTAAAACCTGAACTGATCTTTATTGAGATTCCAGCAGCTCCTTATATACATCTGATAATGGCCCTGACCACTGTGGCTCAAACTTCTTCCAAGTGTTGCTTCTTAGCAATACAATGTTCTGTTGTGTTGAATTATGATTAGTTTGGGGCCTGTTCTACAATGTAGAGGCTAATCAACAATATACAACAACTTCCAGTACGGTAATACTGAAATAGTTTATTGGGAGTTTGATATACCAATAGAAGATGTAACTTTCACTAATTTCTTCAATCTTAGGCTCAGGATATACTGTAGGCAGTGTTTATCACTTCTACAGCAGTGTTCTGACCTTCTGTTGACTAATGGGCTTATTTACTTTTACAGCAACTTTTCCTTGTTTGGAAGTCACTTTCCTTTCTGAGAAAATATTTCCTAATATAGAAATTCTGAACTCCCCTTTAACCTAAAGGGGTGTGTTGTAGAAGTCACTAAAGGGGTCTTTAGATCTAAAGGGGTGTCTAAAGGAGTGTCTAAAGGGGTGTCTTTAGAGTAAAGAGGCTTCTTGTAGTAGTCTCTAAAGTGGACTTTACACTAAAGGGGTGCCTAAAGGAGCTTCTTTAGAGTAAAGGAGTTTCTTAAAGGGGTCTCTAAAGGGGTCTTTAGACTAAAGGGGTGTCTAAAGGGGTGTCTTTAGAGCAAAGGGGTTTCATGTGGTAGTTTCTTGTAGAACTTGGATTGGATTCTTGTAAGCTTTACAGTCTCTTTATTGATGTAGTACCAATCAAAGTCAGAATACTCAACAGTGAAAGTGATGCAGGGGAAGTTTTATAACCTTTAAACTTGTAATTGTAGTGTGGAGATTCTGGAAAGAGAGGCTCTCCCTTTATTTTTCAGCTGGGGAAGTCATATATATGAAAATTCTGAAGGATCAGAGTTTCTGGGTGATTGCGCAAGCAATACACATCATATGAAACTAAAATTTTGCAGTGGCGCAAATTAGATATAGGAGCAGCACCTGTAAAAGTTTCACGTGATTTGATTGGCTGGTTCAAAAGTTACATGCAATCAAAGTCACCATAGTAATTCTAGCAATAAGGCATAGTATCTATAACAATTGGACTATTTTAGTCATAACTCCTTAAGTACTGCTTCAAATGAGCTGTAATTTGAAACATGTGTTGGCTACTATGTGTTCTGTATGAAATAATATTCTTGGGTGGATTGCTAGTCAGGGCCTGGAGCATTTGTTCATCAAAGTTGGAAATTTTTGATCTTTCACTTGTGTGTTACAATAGCAAAAAGCAAAATAAAGAAATGAGAGCAGTATTGGTTTAGAGATATTGTAGTAATGGAATACTTTCCATTACCACAGTTCCCAACTATCAATGCTTCTGGTGCTATAGTCTTACTAGATCTCTGCTTCATTTTTCTGCACTTTGAGATACTTTGGCCTGTGCCTCTTGACATCTTTGTTTTGGTTGCTGGTGTCTGCTAGGCTAACTAGGTTCTTCCCCTAAGGTGTCTGTAAGCTTTGGTTGTGTGAGATCTCCTGGAATCCTTGTTTCACATCCATATATTGAGTAAAATGGCAATTTTGGGTGGTAATGTACACTCTAACTCTACAGGCAAAAAGTGCTTAGTCTATATACTCATCCCATCCACTGACAGCTCCTTTTGCATACTTGGTCAGCATTTTCCCAACTAATCCATTAAACTGTTCAGTGACTCCATTAGTTCTGGGGTGATATGCTGGGGTTTTAAAGTGTTTGATATGCTGCATTTCCAGGTAAGCTACTAATGTCTTTGCCATAAAGTCTGCTCATCTATTAGATAAGATCTCCACAGGGCATCCAAGCTTCATCACAATCTGATGGCAGATGAAACTTGCAACTTCCTGTTCACTGGCTATAGGTACAGCTTTGGTAACTGGCCATTTGGTGACATGGTCAATTGCTACAAAGATCCAATGGTTGCATTTTCTGGTGGTTGGCAGTCATCCAATAAAGTCAATTCTCCATCTCACCAATGGTCTTACAGGCTCCAAAGGAAAGAGTTTGGCAATTCTTTGTGGCTGGCCTTGATTGGTTTGGCAGCCAGGGCAGGTTTCCCCTAGCATCTCAATATCTTGTTGCATTCTGGGCCACTGTGCTCTGGCTTTTACAATGTTATAGGTTCCTTCAATCCCAAGATGTCCATATCCATTGTGCAACTTATGTATTAAATCCAGGCAAGCAACATAAGGGCCATAGGCAATAGGGCTTCCATCAACATTTTGGTAGATTGTTTCAACCTGTACTACAAACTTGTTGGCTTCATCCCACATTATCTTCTTAATATCTACATCCACCACATTAGGAATGGCCTGGTCCTCCAATTACCTTGGAAATAAGCTCAGCCAATCTGATTCATGCACTAAGTTGAGTTGTGCCACTTGTTCAAGCCTTGACAAGGCATCACAACAGTGTTGTTTTTTCCAATGCAGTAGACAATCTCCAAATCAAATTGCCAAATGTATTCACTCCATCTTGTCATTCTGCTGGACAGTACCTTCTGAATTAACATTTACTTGAGGGAGGCATGATCAGTCTTCACAGTGCAATTGACTCCTTTAATATAACATCTCCATGCCTTCAAGTAGTATAATATAGCAAGCATCTTAGCAGTGTGTTAAAGCAAGCATTTCCTTCTCATACTCTGGATAGCTTTGGTCTGCTGAGTACAGTTTCTTGGATTCAAAGGCAGCTGGGTAGCTCTTTCCCTTGTGTTCTTGGCTCAGCACTCCACCAGTTGCATAGTCTGAAGCATCTGTGCACAGAGTAAACTCTTTTCTGAAGTCAGGGATTCTCAAGCTTGATAGTTCAGCAAGTTCATTCTTGAGCATTTCAAAGGCAGTCTCACAGCCTATGTCCCACTTCATAGTGTTGTCTTTCTTGAGAATATCAGTCAAAAGGGCTGCAGTATTTGCAAAGGACTTGACAAATTGCCAATAATAGGAAACCATTCCAAGGTATGATCTGAGTTATGATATGCTATGTGGCTGCTTCAGATCCTTGATGACTTCAACCTTTTTGGGGTCTAAGGTCACTACTGTGCTAGTAACTATGTGTCCCAGGATTCAACATGTACTTTTAGGTACTCACACTTTGCTAGCTTGCCTTACAGCTTATTGTCTCTTAGCTTCTGCAAGACCTTTTCAATGGGCCCCAAGTGTTCCTCTTCTGTCTTACTGTTATCAATATGTCATCTAGGTAAATTACCACAAACTTCTTGAAGTATTTTTAGAAGACTGTTTGCATCAAGGTTATGAATGTTGCAGGGGCATTAGTGAGGCCAAAACTCATGACTAGGTATTGGCAATGTCTGTTGAAATATTGGACTATTTGGTATCATTCTGCAGCTAAAAATTTACTTAACAATCCTGGACTAGTCTTGGTTGCTGTGGGACTAATTTACAGCTCTAACTTTGCCACTTTCTTCAGATCTATGATCTTATGATTATTCCCCTATAGTGAAGATCAAATTAGTACCAATACTAAATACTATGTACTAACTCTGAAACTGTTACAGAATGCTCCTGAACATTGAGAAACCCTCCTTACTTAGTGTTACTGCTGTATTACTTCTACAAAGGTATAAATACTGAGCTTCTTTATTAATAAACAACAGTTAAACTATTATCACTATTTCTTGATAAGTTCCTTTTATCCAAATCACTTCTTAAATTGCAACAATGTCCATATCTAGTCCTGAATACTGTCTTAAGGATATTCTCTGATTTCACTCTGGTCTGGTTGCATCCTGACATGTGGTTGATCTTGCTGAATTTAGTGGCTCCATTAAGTAGGTCCAAAAGCTCATCAATCCTAGGTATGGGGTACTTATATGTCATGGTAACTGAGTTTAGGGCTCTGTAGCAACATGCATCCCGAGTGTCCCATTCTTCTGTTTCACAAAAGGTACTGGTGCTCCCCAAGGTGACTTGCTGGGTTGGATATATCCTGGCTCCAATAACTGATCTACTTGTCTCTTCATCTCTTCCAACTCCAATGAACTCATTCTGTAAGGTGTCTTACTCACTGGAGGGCTATCTCCTGTTTTGCTGGCATGATCCACATCTCTGACTGGTGGTAGGCTTACAAGTTCATCTGGAAATACGTCTGAATATTCCTTCAATAGTGTCTGAACCTTCTGGGATGCTGAAGTAGAGGAATCATCCTCTAATATTACCATGAGGAACATCTGGGTGTCTTTTCAAAATGCTCTACAGAACTGTGTCTTACTAAGTTCACCTGTTTCACACACACTGGAATTGACCTAGTTGAATCAAGTCTGGCAGGTGATAGTTCATAGGTCTTATTGTCCTTCTGGATATGAGTAGCATGGGTTTCTGGTTGATTGATGAATTACAACAAAATAGACAGGTTTTTCCAAGTGCAAGGTCAAGCTTGCAGTTCCCAAAAATATAGGCCTGTAGGTCTTCTTCATAGTCAATGATCTTCATTCCTACTGGCTGCACATTACAGTTGATTATGTAAGAGTTCCCATCAGCTGAATTGACTGAAGTGGATTTAGTGGGTTCTGAGTTGGCTCCAGCGTTCAAAGCAAATTGCTATGAAATGTACTCATGCAATGCTCCTGAGCCAGTTATGATCTTGAGTGGTACTCCATTGATTACTCCATTTAAGTATAATAGCTTTCCTGAGTTTGAGGCCATATGGGATAAGTGTTCTTCTGTCATATGGAAGGTGTTTTGTTTTTCCCGATGGATCTTATGGTCGAGAAATTAATTCTAGCAAATACTATAGAACTAAACAAAAGAAAATTATAATTTCTCTGGACAATGTTTCTAAAAAAATTACATATCAAAAATATTTTTTGCGAGAAGAGTTCCAAAAATATCTTTGCGGAGATTTGTTGCGAATGTCTTCATGTAAATATCACAGTTTTCTTGAACACATTAATCTTAATAAACAATATCCTGCGTTTGTATTCGTCGATGAAGTTCGGGGCTCAGGTTTGATGATATTAAGTCTCATCCTAGAACAACATGGTTACGAATTATATCTGGGTGAAAGTTTAGATACTATCGACCCCGGAAAACGGTACACGTTTTGCGTTGGTAGCACAGATATCTCTCCCAACAACAAAAATCGTCTTGAAGGATTTAATTCTCCAAAAAACAAAAATGGTGAGTATGTTCAAACCACTTTTATATGGTGACATGCACAAAACTATATATATGGAGCAATCAGAAGGCTTTACCAGCCCAATAGGCCTCACAATGTGTGCAGACTTAGGAAATTGTTATATGGACACAAACAGGCACCTAGAGCATGGTATAAAAAGATTGACACATGTCAATAGGAGATTTGGCTCAATTGTAGCATTGCAGTATGCAAAATATATAGAACAGCTCAAACAGGTGTCATTATACTTCTTTATGTGGTCAGCCACATAATAGCAACAAGTAACCAGGATGTACTTGAACAGACAAAGCCAGATTTGCTTGGCAAGTTTAAGATGAAAGTTTGGAGAAAATAAAACTATTTTCTTGGAATTGAAACAAAGTTGTCATACCTGCACAGAGAATTGTGCTAAATCTAAGTACATTGAGGACACTTGTAGTTGCTACATAATTGAACAATGCTAGCCTTCAGCTACCACTATGGACAATATCCGCAAATTCAGCAAATCACACCCAGTTTTAGGAGAAAATGGCCCAAAGTTGTACTAAAACTTTCCCTATCAATCCATGGTAAGTAGCTTAGTGTACTTGATGGTGTCTTCTTGTCCAGTTGAACAAACTTACAGATATCTACCAGGTACCACTAATATGATACTGGAATACTCTGGAGCTGCTAATAGGCAGAAATATTCTTGTCCAGATGAACAAGCTTACAGATATCTAGCAGGTACCATTAATATGATACTGGAATACTCTGGAGCTGCTAATAGGCAAAAATGTAATAGTTATAGTGAATGAAAATTTGGATTATTTGGTATCATTCAGTAGCTCAAAGCTTACTCAACAATTTTGGACTACTTTTAATCATTGTAGGACTAACTTGCATTCCTAACTAACATATTCCCTGTAAAGGAGAGGTCTGATGGGAAAACTACAGACTTTGAAAATCAAGATGCATATCCAACTTGAGGGAAGAAAGCTTTGGAATAAAGAAACAGGAAAAGAAGCTGTGCGCAAAGAAACAGCAGGAGTGGATGAGTTTTGAGGGAAGGAGAGAGAGGCCTTTAAAGATATATGTATCAATGTGTAAGGTTCTTTCATTGGACAAATCCATGCTTCAAATACTGCCAAAGCAGTATGGGAGTTCTTGGAAAAGATCTTTAAAGCAAAGTCAGTATCAAGCAAGCATTATTTCATACAAAAGCTCATCAGCATGAGGAAAAAGTCAGATGATGACATGCTCCAACATATTACCAGTATAGGACACTTGCAGAAGAACTTTGCAGTATTAATGCTAGTGTAGATCATGAAGAAAACATACTCTGTCTTCTTTGCAGCCTACCAGATGGGTATGAGCCACTGGTACTTTTGTTTGAAATCAGAGAAGACAATCTGACTATAGACTATGTCAGAGGTAGACTTCTCCACAAGGAACTCAAATGTAATGATCAAGCACAGAGGTGTGAAGACAATGCTTTATTCAGCTCAGAAATGTGTACAGAAAAGAAGGGAAAGCAGCAAAACCAAAGATAACCTGGTTGCTGTAGCTACTGTGAGAAGCCAAGACACAGGGCAAGCAAATGCAAGAAGAAACAAGCCAACAAAACTATATAACTACTGATGAACAGTTAGTTGTAAATGTTCAAGAGAGTTCAAATAACCAAAGTACTGAACTCTATGTTGACTCTTGAGCATTAGAGCATATATGCAGTATAAATGAATGATGCAGCAACTTAAAGACTGTTCCCATAAGAAAGGCTTATCTGGGAGACAACTCTGCACTAGAAGCTGCCACCAGTGGGTCATAAAACCAAAAATGAGTGATATATTAAGGGCTACAGTAACAAAACTAACTGGCATACTCTATATACCTGGAATAGCTAAGAGCCTATTCTCAGTCAGGAAAGTAACTGATCAGGGGCTAAAGTTTGCTTTATTTAGCTAATTTACTCAATATTCTGTGAAAATGTACCAAAATAAACTTTGGGAATCAAAGATCACAATAAATAAGAGCTAGAATGCAAAATCATTGGAGCTGAGTATGTCAAAACTACTAAAAGTGATGAAACTAGCTGGATGTGGTGATGTAGGTGGCTGAGACACATTGGGGAGCAGAAAATAAGCCATCTGGTGAAGATTCAGCTTATTTTGGGGCTAGATTACTCAATTCCAATTGAATTGAGTGTCTGACAGAGATGCTTATATGGTAAACAAACTAGGCAACATCTAAAGGAGCTCAGAGGGCATCAACATCACTATAGGGTTGGCTAATGTACACTTGGACATATGTGGCCCAATGAGAACACTGTCTTTCAGAGCCAAGCAATATTTTATGGCTTTCATTGATGGCAAGGCAAGATATACATGGGTGTATTACCTCAAGACAAAGGATGAGGCTTTAGAGGCATTTAAGCACTTCAAGAGCATGAATAAACACAAACCAAATGTAAACTGAAGATGCTGCTCAACATAGTTTGCAAAATTCTGCTCATCTATGGGTATACTTCAATGGACCATTATTCCACATACTCCACAGCAAAATGGAGTAGCAGAATGTGCAAATATAACAATAATAGCAATGGCAAGATCATGTTACCTCTACAAAGGTCTACATACTGAGATTCTTTACAAATAAACAGCATTTCAACTGTTATCAATATTTCCTGACAGTTTCCTTTTATCCAACTCACCTCTTAAATTGCCACAATAGTGAGCTAGAATGGGGTAGGGACCTTATTGACAAATGCTCTACCGCTGGGTATGTATTACTTAATGCTGGTGCAGCTGTTATTTGGAATTGCAAGAAATAATTAACTGTGGCCCAATCTACAACTGAAGATGAAAATGTTGCCACTTGTCAAGCAACTAAGGAGGCTATGTGGCTATAGCTACTATCCAAAGACTAAGGTTTTGATTCAGATGAACCAACATGCACTGACAAGAATATTCAAAGTTGTATTTCATTTGCTAGGAATCCCACTAATCATGCCAGAGCTCAGCATATAAATATGCAACACCACTTTGTTAGGGAAGCTGTAGAAAATAATTAAGTAGAGTTAGTTTGCTGCCTATCTGAAAAACTGGTGGCAGATGTATTGACAAAACCATTGGTTAGGCAACAACTTGAGACTCCTGGAGAGGAAGTCAGATTAAGGAACTATAGTTGAGGGGAAATGTTGCAATACTGAGCTATTTGATATCACTCAGCAGCTAACAATTTACTAAGCAATTCTGGATTAGTTTTGAACACTAAAGGACTAGTTTACAGCCCTGACTTTACCACTTTCTTCAGAGCTACAATGCTATTATTATTCCCTTATGGTCACATCAAATTGGCTCCTTTACCAAACATTGTGTGCCATCCTGTAACTGTTAGAGAATGCTGCTGAGTGCTGAGGCTCTCCTTACTTGGTGTTACAGCTGTGCTACTTTGACAGTAATACAAATATTGAGCTCCTTTATGAGTAAACAGCAGTTCAGCTATCATCACTATTTCCTGATAAGTTCCTTTTGTCCAAATCAGTTCCTAAGTTGCAACAGGATGTGCATTGACTGCAGAGCTCTCAGCTCAGTTACTGTACAGAGTAGGTACCCCATACCTTGATTGATGAGTTTTTGGTCCAACTCATTGTAGCTACCATTTTCAGCCAGAGTGATCTCATGATAGGATACAACCAGATCAGGGTGAAACTAGAAGACATTCCTAGGACAGCATGCAGGATTGGTAAGGAGCATTAAGAGTACTTAGTTGTGAGTTTTGGGCTTATTAATGACCTTAACGTAAACAGTCTTCCAGGAATACTCAGAGAAGTTTCTGGTAATTACCTAGATGTAATATTGATTTACAGCAAGACAGAAGAGGACCACTTGGTGCACATGGAAAATGTCCTGAAGAAGCTAGGTGTGAACAAGCTATACCGCAAGCTAGCAAGGTTCTAATTCTTGAAGGTCATGCTGAATACCTGGGACACAAAGCAACTAGCACAGGAGTGACCTTAGACTCCAAGAAGGTTAAAGTCATCAAGAATCTGAGGCAGCCCAATATCATATTGTAATCAGATCATTCCTTGCAATGGTTTCCTATTATTGGAGATTTGTCAAGTCCTTTGCAACAATTGCAGCCCATTTAATTGATATTCTCCAGAAAGACAGTATCATGAAATGGGACATAGGCTGTGAGACTGCCTTTCAGAAGCTCAGGAATGAACTTGCTAAGCTTCCAAGCTTAAGAATCCCAGACTTCAGTACAGAGTTTACTCTGTGCACAGATACCTTAGACTATGCAATTGATAAATCACTGAGCTAAGAGCATGAGGGAAAGGACTACCCACTTGCTTTTGAGTTTAATCAACTGAACTCAGCTGAGCTAAGCTATCCAGTTCATGAGAAGGAAATGCTTGCTTTAACACACTGCTTGAAGACTTGGAGAAACTACATTAAAGGAGGAAAGTGTGCTGAGAAGACAGAATACCCCTCACTTCAGAATATATTTATGCAGAAGGTAATCTCCAGAAGAACGACAAGATGGAGTAAATACACCTGGCAATTTGACTTGGAGATTATCTACTGTTCTGGGAAAAGCAACACACTTGCAGATGCCTTATTAAGACTAGATCAATTTGCACAACTCAACTTAGTGCATGAATCAGATTAGCATAGCTATTGCCAAAGTACTTTGAGGAGCAATCCATTTGCAATGAAGTGGACAAGGTTATTAAGAAGATAATCCAGGATGAAGCCAGCAAGTTAGAAGTACAAGATAAAACACTCTTACAAACTATTGATGGAAGCACAGTTGTTTATTGCCCTGATGTTGCTCACCTGTGTTTATTACATGAGCTACATAATGGATATGGACATCTTGGAATTGTAGGAACCTACAGCCTTATGAAAGCCAGAGCATGGTGGCCAAGAATGAAACACAATGTTGAGAAGCTAGAGAAAGCATTCTCATAGGGCTAAATAAAACAAGGCCAACCACAGAGAGTTGCTGTACTCTTTTCCTTGGAGCTTATGAATCCACTTGAGAGATGGGGAATTGACTTTACTGAAAGACTGCCAACCACCAAGAAAATGCAATCATTGAATCCTAGTAGCAACTGACCATGCCACCAAAAGACCAGTGGCTTAAGTTGTACCTGTAGACAGTGAGTAAGAAGTTGCAAATTTTATCTTCAAAGAGATTCTTATGCGGTCTAGATGCCCTGCAGAGACTTTATCCAATAGAGGAGCAAGTTTTAAGGCAAAGATATTGAATACTTACCTGGAAATGCAGCAGATCAAACACATGAAACCTTGGCATATCACCCTATAACTAATGTAGTCACTGAGCAGTTTAATGGATATGTTGGGAAAATGCTGACTAAGCATGCAAATGGAGCTGTCTGTAGATAGGATGAGTATATTGACCAAGTACTTTTGGCATGCAGAGTTAGAGCATACAAAACCACCCAACAATGCCATTTTACTTTGTGCATGGATGTGAACCAAGGATTCAAGGAGATCTTGCACAACCAAAGCTACAGACACCTTAGAAGATGAACTTAATCAGCCAAGTTGACACCAGCAGTTGGAACAAAGATGTTAAGAGGCACAGGCCAAAGTATCTTACAGTGCCTAAAAGATGATGCAAGGATTTGATAAGACTATATTTCCAGAGGTGTTGATAGTTGAGAACTTTGTTTTGCTGAGAATCAACATAGATGAGGTTAGAGCCACAATGGACAGGACCTTTCAAGATTATCAGATAATATCCACTTGCTACCTACTAACTAGTGTGCATACATGATAATATCTAAGAAGATTTAGTTCATAGAGTCAGACTCAAGACTTGCTGACAAGCTTGTACCATTGAGACACTGGTATCACAAGAAATAAAATTCAGGAGAACTCTCTCAACTTTAGTAGGGGAGTGTGCTATGATATACAGCCTGAATGCTTAACTTTGATCAGATTTTGTCAAATTAATTAGTTATATGCTTAGCCTATCTGTGTATCAGTGTTATATACCGGATCAGTTGTCTTAGTCAGGAGATGAGTCATCAGATCCTGATCATACAGAAACAGATATATTCTAGTATATTATAATTTGGTATTCATAATGCAATCAAATGAGTCATCAGCCATAACCTGCATTTGGAAGTACAGTTGGTCAGTAACTGATCTGGCAAATATATTTAGGGAGCTGCGGAAACCTCAGTCAGAATCAGGTTAAGTTTTAGTAAGTGCAATGTTAGATAAACTCTCTATTCCTCTACAACTCTGGTATCAAGACTTGTAACACCTCAACTTAAGGAGCCACGGTGATTTTAAGTCAGTTTCTGGCTCAAATTCTTAATGTATTGCATGATATACTAATAGATTAAAGGGACTTCTGAGAGTAATACATAGAGGACAAATTAAGGCACCGTTTCAAAGGCATTAGACACAGGGTAAGCTATTTTCTTGATGAATCAGAAGGTGAGCCTTGAGGGGAAGAATTCAGACCACAGGCAACCACATCTGGATCACCCCACTTGCTTTACTCATTTCCTTACCATCCCTTACAATGCTAATATACCAGCACACATCAGTTCAGTATACACCAGCACACTTTGCAGGAGCACCATACACCAAGCTTACACATGTTGAGTCCATGTCTGAGGCTCAGAGTAAAAATACCAGAGCTTACTAAGTGCCTTAACACCTGGTAGTCAGCATATTACTTCTGGTGAACTAATCACTAATGACTCACTGGAAGAGCCTTCACTACAGGAGCCATTGGCAAGTGAAAGAATCTGTCAGCATGTGGCACTTCAGGCCAGTTCTGCAATATCAACTGGGGCAATTCAGGGCTTCCAAGCAACTGTACTACAATTATCAACCATGAGGCAAAAAAACTGACTTCTGTACAAAGGTAGTCAAGATGATAGTCAACTATAAAGTAGTGTAGGTGTGCAATGTAAATCACTGCCAATTGCTTCAGTAGTAGTCCCTGTCAGAGTATACCTAGGAGAAGTTGATGAGAATGAGTTGAACTGCAATCATTTGTAATGATCTAAACAACACACTTTTTTGTAATTCAAATGAAGCCATCACTGACTAGGGGTCAGTATATTTCTGGCATAAATAATATCAAGGATATCTCAGATTTGAGACAGAACCTCTCTATATAGACACCCTGCATTGATATATGTTATGTATAACATCAATGCAGCTATTTGACCTGTTATTTACCTTCCTGATTGGTTGCATACTCTCTATTACTACTTGTGCAACCACTGAACTCAGAAATTCACAAACCCAAAAAGCTAAATGGGCTATTCAATGGCAAATCAAGTAGCTTGCATATCAGTCAATGAGGCAAGTAGAGGCTTGTAGCTTCAAAATACTTTTAGACCAGTCAGCTACTGACATACTGCTCAATCAAAGTCATGGTAGCCAGAATGGTCAGTAACAGTGTAGTTAATAGTGTGATATGCATTTATTTGCCGTTGCATCAAAGTAACATGTTCAAATACCATACTTTACCTATCCCAATAGCAGTGTACAAATGCACATGTGATTCTATATTACAAGTTGGCATATTCATCCATATCAACCTCATTATGTTAGAATTTGCAATAATGTGCAAGATTTTCCCATATGGTGCAGAATTATCCAGCGGCAATCCTGCAAATTGATACCCACAACATCACATCCTAGTGTTCTGTTCTAAATGGCTTCAGAAGGCTACTTCAACAAATACATATCCAGTTCATGTACTGTATGAATTATAATTTGGTCCTGCAGGTGGATCCAATCTGACTCAGCCATCAGGGTCCCACAAGGAGCCTGTCATGGTGACAGCAGCTTGGAATTACTGTCCTTCCATAAACTGGTATGATGGTATTGTAACGGTGTTTTGCTAGTTTTACTGCCAAATAACGTATAATACTTGATGGTGTTTTGCAATCTTTGGACAAGAATTAGATAGAACTTTGACAGTCTGAATGGCTCTTTATTTGTTTGAGCAGACCTAGCTGGCCAGTACCCCTAACTGCCTTATATGGCAATAAACTTGAAGGTGTTCTGAAGGCAACATTGCTCACCTGTACTAACATTATATTGGCAGTATGAAGCCCTACAGATCATTTTGTATATTGCTAACATGCTAATGCACCAAGTGGTATTTTCTTTTCTACCTCCCCTTGTGCCATGCATATATTCCACTGTAGGATCACCCCTCTATACTTGCTGACCTACTACTACCTTGGGTATTTTACATTTAGTTTAAATCAAGAAAGCTATGCATCCTGGGAAAGACCAGTACATATGCACACACCTGCTGGAATTAAAACACCTATATCATCTCAACTTTGCGGCTTTTTTAGTGTAATACTTGTAAAGCTCCCGTAAACCTTGTATTGCTGGCAACACATACATCTTGCAAACATATTCTTGGTTGCTGTCAGTTTAGCTGTATATTCCACCTGAAAACCCACAAACAGCTTCTTGATATTTAACTAATATTTTACTTCTCCCTGCTGTTTTCTAGCTCCTCTTATAGTTATGCTCTGGCTCTTGTTTGTATTAATTCTTATTTGAATGATATACCCCTTGACCTGCAATCAGGAGGAACCCAATATTCTTTGGTAAGTAATTTCTAATAAAAATCAGTTGCTTGTTGTGCCCAACACAACTTTGCATTACTTAACTGATAACCCACACATTGGGGCAGCTTAGCATCTCAACACCCAAGGAATTAGTGTCTCCATGTGCACAGCTGTCCCTAGTATTTTGCAAATGTTCCTGGCTGTCTAACATGTGCCAACTCTTTACATTCCTAACAGACCTGAAGGTTATACCCTTAATAAGATTGGAATATGTTAATAACTGCAACTTGACTTGTCTTCCTAGCTTGGCCTAATATTCTCAACACACCATCATAATGGAGTAGACAATAGTTACAGTTGTAGCAGAGATCCAGGCGTTAATCTCCATGCTTCTAGTATAACCAGGCAAATCTTGTTACAAACTCCAGGCTAAAGCTGTAGATGTCTCAAGTTGGCATTGGTAATCCACCTCTAGACAAATATTTCTACAATGTCATCTTATGTTTTCTAATGCTCTCAATATATTCCTAATAGAAATTGCTTCAGAAGGCCTCTTTAAAACGTATATATCCAGTTCATGCAGTTCTTTCATTTGTAATGTTGCATATGCATATGAATATTGATTGGAGCCCATGAGAAGTTTTGGTAGCAGAAACTCTGTAATATCTTGCCAATCCTACCAGATTTATGCAGTATCTCAAAGAGCTCATTCAGCTTGAAATGCCTTATGTACAACTTAGTCATTGATATAGGAATACTTTCAAAAGCAAACACATTGCTCCCAGTGGAAAGCTTTTGCTCCAAAAGATACCTGCTTTCTTAAGTATCTCTGGCTTCTGCCTAATTCTATATTCCAGCTAATAGCCTAAAGCTTACTGACTTTGCTGCAATTACCCGCTGACTTCTGTATGTTCCCTCTGTGGGAAGATAATTTTTTTGGTGCTGGTAAATAATTGGAAGTATTGTATGTCAGTTAAGGGAAAACTCTCTGGATCTCACATATTTCACAGCAATACCATCCATTGTGCCCAGAAAAGTTAGCTATCTTGCTGATAGATGGTATCACCAATGTAGAAAATAGTACGTACTTTTATATGATGTCTATTTGGTGGCATCCTGCTGGAAAGATTACAAAATTCATCCAGCAATGTGTACTAGTAGTCATCCAGGTTGGATGATGCTTTGGGCCTAGATACCAGTGACACTATCAGATTTCTGTTGTGATACTGATACTTTAAGATAAAACACTATTGAATCATCTGGCAGAACAAGTCTATTATCCCAGGCTCAAGCACGCAATTGTATTATCAACAAGCATTGGTATGCTAAGAAAGTATCTCAAGAATAGCAGAACTATCAAAGGAAAAGAAGTCAAAAAACCATAAGATTGCAGAGTGCTTGCAAAGACAAGAAGGCAAAGATGGCTGCACTAGCTCAGCACTCATCAAGGAGAATGCAACATACCCTACAGGAAGCCCTTTGTCATAGTTGTAGTGAGGGACTTGACAGTGATAGAACCTGCAGCTTTCTTAGGAGCTCATTACAAGCAGCACTGATAGCTCCAAGCAAGCAGCAAAGAAACCTCAAGCAGCCAGGAGAGTGCCAGCAAGGAACAAGCAGGCAAAAACAAATTCACCAGTGCCATATTTATTCAGGAGGGAGTAGTGTACAATACAAGAGGCAAGAATGGAAGAATGCTATGCAACAAATTCTGGCCCAGTAAGCAACAGATACTCCAGATCCTTAGCCAGCAGCAACAAGTAATGACTACCATTGCTCAAAGCCAGCAAGACCCTGTCAAGAGCAACTTTAGTGTGAAGGTCAACCAATTGAAATAGACGCTATGCAAAAGAATCCTACCTCCAAAGAATGTAAGAAGAAACAACTTTGCTTCAATTGCCACCAGCAGGGACATATTGCAAAGTACTGCCCTCAGAGAAGAAATGGACACCAGCCATCAAGAACCTTTAACCATATTGAGGCCATGGAGCATAGTAACATGGAGGATGAACTTGAAGAAGCCTCAGAACTCACCTTCCATATGACAGAAGAATACCTATCCCAGATGACCTCAAACTCAGGAAAGCTATTATACTTGGATATAGTAATCAATGGAGTACCTGCCAAGATCATGATTGACTCAGGAGCATTGCAAGAGTACATGTCAGAGTAATTTGCTTCAAAAGCTGGAATCAACTTGGAACCCACCAAATCAACTTCAGTCTCAACAGCTGATTAGAACTCTCACATAATCAACCATATTACTCAGCCAGTAAGGATGAAGGTCAGTTACTATGAAGAAGAGCTACAGGCCTATATATTTGGGAACTGCAAGCTTGACCTTGTACTTGGGAAAACCTGGCTATTTTGTTGTAATCCATCAATCAACTGGAGAACCCATGCTACTCAGAGCCAGAAGGACAACAAGACCTTTGAGCTATTACCTGCCAGACTGGATTTTAACTTGGTCAGTTCCAGTGTGTGTGAAACAAGTGAACTTAGCAAGACACAGTTCTGTAGAGCACTAAGTAAAGGCACCCAGATGTTCCTCATGGCAGTATTACCGGAGGACTCCTCTACTCCAGTACCCCGGAAGGCCCAGACTCTTTTGAAGGGGTATTCAGACGTATTTCCAGAAGAGCTTGTAAGCCTACCTCCAGTCATAGACGTGGATCATGCCATTGAAACAGGAGATAGCCCTCCAGTGAGTAAGACACCTTACAAAATGAGTCCATTGGAGTTGGAAGAGATGAAGAGACAAATAGATCAGTTACTGGAGCAAGGAGGTATCAGACCCAGCAAGTTACCTCGGGGAGCACCAGTACTGTGTGAAGAAGAAGGATGGAACACTTAGGATTTGCATTGACTACAGAGCCCTCAACTCAGTTACCGTGAAGAATAAGTACCCCATACCTTGGATTGATGAGCTCTTGGACCAACTCAATGGAGCCACTATTTTCAGCAAGATTGACCTCATGTCAGGATGCAACCAGATTAGGGTGAAGCCAGAAGACATCCCTAAGACAGCATTCAGGACCAGATATGGACATTACAAGTACTTAGTCATGAGTTTTGGCCTCACCAATGCCCCTGCAACATTCATGACCCTGATGCAGACTGTCTTCCAGGAGTACTTAGACAAGTGTGTCATAATCCTATTATTGGAGATTTGTCAAGTCCTTTGCAAGTACTGCAGCCCCTTTAACTGATATCCTCAAGAATGACAATACCTACAAGTGGGACACAGCTTGTGAAACTGCCTTCCAGACTCTCTGAAATGAACTTGCTAAGCTGCCAAGCTTAAGTATACCTGACTCCAGAAAAGAGTTTACTCTGTGCACAGATACTTCAAATTATGCAATTTGTGGAGTGTTGAGCCAAGAACACAAGGGAAAGCACTACCTAGTTGCCTTAGAATCCAAGAATCTGTACTCAGCAGAACAAAACTACCCAGTGCATGAGAAGGAATTGCTTGCTATAGTACACAGTGTGAAGACATGGAGATGCTATACTGAAGGAGTCAAGTGCACTGTAAAGACCAATCATGCCTCCCTCAAGTATATATTTACTCAGAAGGTACTCTCTAGAAGAATGACAAGATGGAGTGAATACATTCAGCAATTTGACTTGGAGATTCTCTATTGCCCTGGTAAAGCAACATGGTTGCTGATGCCTTATCAAGATTAGATCAAGTTGCACAACTCAACTTGGTGCAGGAATCAGATTGGCCTAGCCTATTACCAAAGTACTTGGAGGACCAAGCCATTCCTAATGTGGTGGATGAAGATATTAAAAAGATAATCTGGGATGAAGCCAGCAAATTTGTAGTACAGGTTGAAATAATCTACCAAAATGTTGATGTAAGCCCTATTGCCTATTGCCCTTAGGTTTCTTTCCTGGATTTAATTCATAAGCTATACAATGGATATGGATATCTTGGAACTGAAGGAACCTATAGCCTTGTGAAAGCCACAGTATGGTGGCCCAGAATGAAACATGACATCGAGAAGCTAGTAAAAACATGCCCAAATTGCCAAATTAACCAAGGCCAACCACAGAGAATTGCTGAACTCTTTCCCGTGGAGCCTGTGAGACCATTTGAAAGACAGGGCATTGACTTCATTGGAAGACTGCCAACTACCAGGATATGCAACCATTGGATCCTAGTAGCAATTGACCATGCCACCAAATGGCCAGTGGCTAAAGCTGTGCCTATTGCCAGTGAAAAAGAAGTTGCATATTTCATCTACCATGAGATCCTTATGAAGTTTGGATGCCCTGTAGATATTCTATCCAATAGAGGTGCAAACTTTATGGCAAAGACTTTGGAAGCTTCCCTGGAAATGCAGCAGATCAAACACTTGAAAACCTTGGCATATCACCCCAGAACTAATGGAGTCACTGAACATTTTAATGGATTATTTGGAAAAATGCTGACCAATTATGCAAATGGATTTGTCAGTAGATGGGATGAGTATATAAACCAAGCACTCTTTGCATGCAGAGTCAGAGTACACAACACCACCCAGCAATTGCCATTTTACTTAGTGTATGGATGTGAACCAAGGATTACAGGAGATTTCACAAAACCAAGGCTTACATACACCTTAGAAGATGAACTCAGTCAGCCAAGTAGACACCAGCAACTGGAGCAAAGACATCAAGAGGCACAGACCAAAGTATTTCAAAGTGCAGAAAAGATGAAGCAGAGATTTGATAAGACTATAGCACCAGAAGCATTGACAGTTGGGAACTTTGTATTGCTAAGAAACAACAATTGGAAGAAGTTTGAGCCACAATGGGCAGGACCATTCAAGATCATCAGAGAATGTCTATTTGCAACTTACCAACTAGTGGACAAACAAGGCAATATCTGGGAAGACTTAGTGCATAGGGACAGACTCAAGCTTGCAAGACTTGCTGATAAAACTGAACCATCAAGATAGTGGCATCACAAGAAAAGAGATTCAGGAGAACCCTCTCTACTTTAGCAGGGGAGAATGTTATGATCTGCCACTTGAATGTTTAAGTTAGATCAGTTTTTAGTCAAATCAATTAGTTGTATGTTTAGGTTATCAGTATATCAGTATTATCTATCAAATTAGTAGCATTAGTCAGCAAATAAACCAGCAGATCCTTATCAGTCAGAAATAGATATATTAGGTAGGATCTTATTGGGTGATGATAATGCAATCAAATGAGTCATCAGCCACAGCCTACATTAGGAAATACAATTAGTGAGCAATTGATCTGGCAAAATGTATATAAGGAGCTGCTGGAATCTCAATAATGATCAGTTCAAGAATTAGTGAATACAATACTAACTAAACTCCCTATTGCTCTACAACTCTTATACCAAGACTTGTAACAAAAGTGAAACAGGGTTACCCAAGCAGAGACAGAGATGCATGAGAAAAAGCCTTCATTCTCACAAATTAATGCCATCAGTCCAGAACAGGCCAAATCCCATCATGTTCAAGAAGAATTACCTACAAGACATCAGTTGTTTTCTCAAATTTTGGAGGTGCAGCCAGCTCAGCCATACTCCAGTGAGATAGATGTGCCTGCAGAAAAAAGCAATTTGTCTACCACTGCCTCCATGTCCTCTGTTGTAGATAGAGTGGAGATTCCACTGACAGACAAAGCAGCAACATCAAGAACTCAAAAGACTATCACAATGCCTACAGTAAAATTTTGGAATACTAATAGGCACACCAAGAGGCTACAACACTTGTTCAAGAGCAGTGCTCAAGAAAATGTACTTTAGTGTTGCAAGGATTTATTGCAAAGACTGACAGATAAGATGCTAGCCCTTGTAGTGTTGGCTAAAGACCAGGACATTTGAGAGCTGGTGAATGAGCTTTGACATAAGGTGTATGGTTGCTTGGTAGGTGGCATCCTGGAATAAATTTGGCAAGAAGTAGGAATAAATCCTCAAAGCCCCCAATACTGATATTGGTGGAAACATGCCACTTTACTGGCCACAACATCACATCATTTGCCAGTAGATGTATCACTTGGCTCCACAAACTATCCTAAACATTTGTTTTCATGAGTGTTGTCTCATTGCATATTGGGATTTTGCTGGGCCAATGCAGGGTACTGTTGCTAAGGGAGATAGGCTCACAATTCAGCAGTGAGCCTTCTTTGTCAGAGCAATCCCTCTGCATGCCATATTCAGAAGGCTGAGGTGAACCCAAAGGTGTCACAAACTCACCTGACTCAGTTTACCTAAGGTGATAAGTATGGCTGGGTGCCATTATAGAAGTATCATGTGGCCAGAAAGCTATTGTTAGTACAATAATGACTGATAAATCATCATATATGACTTGTGTGAGTATACAGTAGCTTCATGGCTCTGGAGTATTCCTAGGAAGCTCTAAAGAGCATATGTGCATAGTATGGGGCTATTTGCATTGTGAAATTTTGTTATTCCACCTAAATATTCACCTAACTTAGTCACTTAGATCATTACATCCAAACTCTAGAGAATACTGACCAAATTCCTTGTTGGGATTTACTTAGAATATTTTCACCAAAATAGCAGGTATCCAGAACATGAAAATTCTCAAAGTTGCCCAAAAGCCCCAGATGTTGCACACATGTTCTTGGGATCTTTCTTAACCTATTCTACGTGTTTGTTATGCCAAGACCATGTAAAGGTATAAATACTACTTTTACATTTAATAAATCATTAAGTGAAAACCACATAATCAACTTGTCCTCCCAATCACTTCCAATATCTCAAACACTCATACAACAGGTTATGAGCCCTGAACTGTCACTCTCTGCAATGTGTAGCACTGCTATCATTGGAACTTTTCCATATGCTGAAAAGTTTGGTGGATCAGAATACTCTGCATGGAAGGTGAGGATGAAGATGCTGCTACAAGAAAGAGACATTTGTGATATTGTCTTTGATGAGGATGTGATAGTAACCATCCTGAATAGTCCAACAGCTAAGTTTCAGGGTCTTATATCGGCCCTAGTGTCCAGTACTGGAGATCTGACATTAAATTACACACATGGAAGGCTCCAGGATGAATGATTAAGAAAATCAAGTGCAAATAAGAAGGAAGAATAAAATGCTTTAATAGGCAATGATAGATAACAAAGAGAATACCAAAGCCCATTCTAAGGCAATACTAACCTGTTTTGGAACTACAGCATAAGAAAAGGACACACATTAAACCAGTGCTTCAAAAAGTAAAGGAGTCAGCAGAAAAAGTCTGAATATGGAAATGCTGCAACAACTGAACATAGACTATTCATAGCCTCACCAAATCTGACCACAAACAAGGATTCTTGGATGTTTTATATTGACTCTGGAGCATCTCAGCACTTTACTCACCAAAAAGGACTTTTTACCCAATATCAAGAGAATCCAATTATGAAGGTTCTCATGGGTGACAATAGAATACTTGATGCAATGGGAGAAGGCACTATCCAAGTAAACCTTAGAAACAGTGAGGGAGTCCATATACTGACCTTTAAAGAAGTACTCTATGCACCAGAAATAGCCAAGAACCTACCATTGGCAAGCAAGCCCACTGCAGAAGGACTCAGTTTCAGCTTTGACCATTCTGAATGCAAGATCACTGATCAAAATGGTGCACATACTGCTTTAGGTATCAGATATCAGAACCTGTACAAGTAAACTTATGTTCCATCATATTTGGAAGCCAATATAAGTAACTTAAATGAAGAAATACCAATGCTTTAGCACAGGAGATTTGGGCACATCAATTTTGATTATTTGCACAAAATGATCAAAGATCAGCTAGTTTCTGGAGTAAATATTGATCTCCCAGCTGATTTGGAGCACTGTGAAGCCTGCATATATGGAAAACAAGCCAGACAACCATTCAAGAGCTTTGTGTTAATCAAAACTAAGAAAAGATTAGATCTAATTCACTTAGATCTGTGAGGACCTATGCAAAATTTATCCTTTAGCAGGATATAGTATCTAGTCACTTTTAGTGATAATTATACAAGATACATGTGGGTCTACTATGAGGAAAGAAATGAAGAAGGTCTGTCTAAGTTCAGGGAGCTTAATACCATGGTGGAGAGAGAAACTTGAGGAAAATCCGGAAAATATGCTCTAACAGTGGTGGACAATATACCTCAAAACTCTTCCTTGACTTCTGCAAGATTCTTGTGATAAAGCAAGAGACTATTGTACCATGCTCCCCACTGCAAACTGGAGTGGTAGAACATGCTAATATATCAACAATTGATATAGCACAATCAATAATACATGATCAAAAATTATCCTATGATTTTTGGACAGAATTAGGGGCCACAGTTGTATACATTGAAAATAGTAGTCATAACAGAATAATTTTTACCTCTACTCCACTAGAAGCATTGTATGAATTCAGGCCAAGTGCAGAACATCTCAGAACATTTGGGTATACAGCATATGCTAAAAACTGCTGGGAAATCTGTCAAAACTTTAGCCCAAAAGTGTAAAATGCATATTTTTGGGCTACTGCATTGCAAGTAAGACATACAGACTATACAGTACCAAAGCAAGTCCAGGAATGTGTTGTTTGATGAAAATTCAAAATTTCACAAAAAATAACATCAGATGATGACAAAAACTCGATCTCAGGTCCACCAAAAGTCAAGATTGAATGAAAGCAAGATAATGAAACCTTTCTCACTCCAGAGGACTCTGCTACTATGGTTCAGCCGGAATCAGTGCCCAGGAGTATCCCAGAAGCAATCATTACAGTATCAAGTGCCAAGAGATCCAACCAGGCAAGAAATAGCTCAAATTATTATACCAGTGAGGGTACAAACTTAGCCTATGCCTATTCAGTCCATATTGATGAGCCCCAGACTATAAAAGAGGTCCTAAATAGCCCTCAGGCAAAGTTTTTGAGATCTGTCATGACTTAGGAAGATCAGGCCCTGATGGAAAATCAAAATTGGAACTTGGTCAAACTACCAACCAACCAGAAATTAATTTGATGCAGATGGGTCTTCAAGACAAAAAATAAGGCTAATGGTACAACTGAAAAACACAAAGCAAGACTTGTGGCCCAAGGATACTCTCAGAAAAAAGGACTTGAC
>MCFE01000831.1:0-32368 GCA_002104905.1 Basidiobolus meristosporus CBS 931.73
GCACCTTTCTAGCTACCTTACATCTCTTTGACTTTTGTTTGGAGCTTTCAGCACTGCTTTAGTGGACTTTTGAGGGAAGAAGATGAGGAGCCCAACAATATACACCCCATCATTTGGAGCTGCTCATTAGTTATATAGGTGTAGGCAGCCATAGTTCAAACAAAATATAAGACAGTTAAAAAGAAGATTAGACCATTACTCACATGTTTGACTGATGGATCTTGACCAGCTGATTACATCACATCACCCAAAGAAACACCAGAAGATGTGTAACTTACATCTGAGAGACTTAAGCAACTTGCCATTGGTGATGGAAACCTAACACCAGAGGAGATCTTATTTTTTGAAGAAGCCTTGAAAAGTCATGATAAGGCTTGCTCAAATAATGACAAGGAGATGGGGCTCTTAAAGACATTAGTTGAAAAACCTATCAAGATTCATACAGTGCCACACACACCCTGGTCATTCAAGCATTACCCACTACCCAGAGGACTCCAAGCTGATGTGCATGATCAACTTTAGAAAATGATTGATGCTGGGATCTTACAGCCTTGCCATAGACCTTACACCAATACCCTACAAAAAATAATTTGGTCCTGCTGTGGTGGTGTATAGGTCTACGGGAGAGATACATCCAACACTTCTCAAGTGTTTTGCGTGTTGGGTATTCACTGGGTGCAATAACCTCTGGCAAAAGCTTGCTAGGAATTCTTGGGTTCTGTCTCTAATCTAATGTGATGGGGAATAAAGCCACAAGCTTGTCAAGGGAAAACTATTGAGCTACAATCCCCAACTTGGTTGGCATCTTAACAAATGTTTGTGCTGGGTTCAGCAGCCTTTGAGAGCACAATGTACAAAAGCTTCCAAAGTCAAAACAACAGTAAACTCCGCCAGCAGGGACTTGATAGGAATGCAGCTGTGGTCAATAGTTACAAAGACAGAAAGTAGCTTTGCCTGTACAAGAACAAACTTGGGAAAGAATCAAATATAATAAAAGGTACCTACTCTGAGTATTCCTCACAAGTAGTGCCTCCAAGGTCAGTTGGCTGTCAGCATGGTTTCCTGGGAGTGTCCTGTGGTCTGGGGTTGGAAGTTCAGGTAGCAGCAGGTAGCAGTGATCATACTAATCAACAAGTCATTATATTGATAAAAGGGATGATGATTTATTGTTGAGGGATAGCCTCCCTTATATACTTTGCTTACTGGCTAAGTGATTACTAATCATGGTGTTCTAGAGGGTTCCAGATATCAGTAGAAATCTCAATGACATCAGAATGACCTAAGAATGTTCTAGGTAGGTGCCAGATGGTTCTAAGAGGTACAGCACATCCAACCAATCAGGAATCAGTATTCTGGAACCTGAGTAACATGGGGATACCATATATGGTATGGAAATGGTAGGGATGGTGACATGGGTTACTCATGTGTCATGGGTACTGGTGCAGGTACTTGCCTAATATAGAAGCACTGATAGCTAGTAATCTTACTCAAAGTGAGGGGTAACTTATGCAATAAGGTAAGCAGGTGTCATAGTCAACTGGCTTATGGGATAGTACTGATCAGGTAAGACAAATGGGATAAAACTAAAATAAGTGTAGTAGAGATATAGGGAAGTAGAAAATATGGTAATGAGCACATCTGTCAGTGGGTGTCACTGTCACCCCACTACACCGCGGGTGGATCCAATCTGGATCATCCATCAAGATCCCGTTTAGAGGCCGTCATAATAACAGCAGCTTGGAATTAGTGACCCTCCTGACAATCTTATAACAAGATCATGACAGTGCTTTGCAAATTTTACAGCCAAATAAAGAGATAAAACTTGATGATTTTTGATTGGTGCTGTGACAATTTTTACATGGTATTGTTGCCATCTTTCAGCTCTCTATTACTATTTTGAGTGGATCCAGTTGGCCAGGACTTCAAATTGCCTTATATGGCAAGAAACTGGACGGTATTTTGATGGCCTCACAACAATACCCTGATGGCTTTTTCTTGGCTGTATGATGGCCTGCCGCTGGTTCTGTATAATGTATCATACTAATATACCAAATGGTATTTCCTTTTTCTACCTCCCCTTGTGCAATTTATATATTCCACTGTAGAATCACCTTTCTTTATTTGCTTACTCACTACTACCTTGGGTATTCCACATATACTTTAAATCAAAAAAAATATGACCTCCTGCTTACTAACCTCTACAAATGTGCACACCAGCCACAATTGACATACTTCTATCACCTCAACTTTACGGCTTTTTAGTGTGATACTTGCAAAGTTGCCATATACCTTGTACTGCTGGTAGCATATACATCTTGCAAACATATGCTTGGTTGTTGCCACTTTTGCCATGAATACCTCCTGAATATTGACAAAGAACTTCTTGGTATTTAACCAGTATATTCCTTCTCCCTGCTGGGTTCTAGTCGCCCTTATAGGTGCACTCTGGCTTTTGTTTGTGTGAATTCCGTTTTGAATAGTGTAGAAGTTGGCTTGTGACCACAAGAAATCTGGCATATCTAGGTGGAGTTTTTGTGATAAATATTAGTTGCTTGTTGCACCCAACCTAACTTTGCAGTACTTAACTGAATACCCACACATTGGGGCTGCTTAGCTTCTTAATGCCATAGGCATAGATGTCTCCATGTGTACATTTGTCCTCAGTATTTTCCACTCTTTCTGGCTGTCCTCCATGTGCCAACTCATCACATCCATGGCAGACTAGAGGGTAATATTCTCAAAGAGATTTGGATATGGTATTACCTGCAACTTGACTTGTCTTTCTATCTCCCCACACATCCACTCCATAGGAAACTCCCAAAAGGTGAAGCAAGGCCCAATATTCTCCACACACTGTGCAAGATGGAGTAGAGAATGGATACAGTAGCGGCAGAGATCTACGTGTTCAGCTTTATGTTTGTAGTATAGCCACTCATATCCTGACACAAACTCCTCACACAACAGCTGTAGATGCGTCAAGTTGGCATTGGTGATCCGCTTCTGGATAAATATTCCTACAATGTCCACATATGACTCCCAATGCTTCCAATGTACTCTTGGTAGGAATGGCTTCTGAACACCACTTTAATAAATACATATCCAGTTCATCCAGTCTTTGCATTTGTATTGTTGCGTATGAGTGAGAATATTGATTGGAGCACATGAGAAGTACTTAGGGTAGTGGATACTCTGTAATATCTTGCCAATTTTTTCAAATTTCTCCGGTATCTCATAGGGCTCATTTAGCTTGAAATGCCCCATGTACAACTTGGTCATCAGTCCAGGAATGTTGTTGAAAAGCAAATGCATTACTCCCAGTGGAAAGCTTTTGCTCCAACAGATACCCTCTATCTTAGGTATCTCTGGTTTCCAATTGATTCCATATTCTGGCCAATGGCTTATAGCTTGCCAACTTTGCTGCAATTTCATGCTTACTTCTGGACATTCTCTCTGTGGAAAGATGATGTTCTTGGTGCTGGTGTTTGGGTAAAAATAATGTGTGTGAGTTATGGAGTAAATCCCCTGGATCTCACACATTTGACAGCAATACCATCCATTGTGCCCTGAAAAAACTGCTATCTTGCTGATGGCTGGGGTATCTCCAATGCAGATAATAATATGCGCTTTTACATGATGACCATTTACCATTATCCCGCTGTGGTGGTGTATAGGTCCAAGGGAGAGATACGTCCAACACTTCTCAAGTGTTTTGTGTGTGGGGTGTTCACTGGGTGCAATAACCTCTGGCAAAAGCTTGCTAGGAATACTTGGGTTCTGTCTCTAATCTTATGTGATGGGGAATAAAGCCACAAGCTTGTCAAGGGAAAACTATTGAGCTACAATCCCCAACTTGGTTGGCGTCTTAACAAAAGTATGTGCTGGGTTCAGCGTCCTTTGAGATGACAATGTACTAAAGCTTCCAAAGTCAAAACAACAGTAAACTCCGCCAGCAGGGACTTGACAAGAATGCAGCTGTGGTCAATAGTTCCAAAGACAGAAAAGTATCTTTGCCTGTACAGGAACAAACTTGGGAAAGAATCAAATATAATAAAAGATACCTACTCTGAGTATTCCTCACAAGTAGTGCCTCCAAGGTCAGTTGGCTGTCAGTGCAGTTTCCTGGGAGTGTCCTGTTGTCTAGGGTTGGAAGTTCAGGTAGCAGCAGGTAGCAGTGATCACACTAATCAACAAGTTGGTATATTGATAAAAGGGATGATGATTTATTGTTGAGGGATAGCCTCCCATATATACTCTCCTCACTGGCTAAGTGACTACTAATCAAGGTGTTCCAGAAGGTTCTGGATAGCAATAGATATTTTAATGACATCAGAATGACCTAAGAATGTTCTAGGTAGGTGCCGGAACATTCTAAGAGGCACAGCACATCCAACCAATCAGGAATCAGTATTCTGGAACCTGAGTAACATGGGGATACCATATATGGTATGGAAATGGTAGCAATGGTGACACAGGTTGATCATGTGTCACGGGTACTGGTGCGGGTACTTGCCTAGTATAGGAGTACTTATAGCTAGTAATCTTACATAAAGTGAGGGGTAACTTATGCAATAAGGTAAGCAGGTGTGATGGTCAACCAGCTTATGGGATAGTACTGATTGGGTAAGACAAATGGGATAAAACTAAAATAAGTGTAGTAGAGACAGAGGGAAGTAGAAAATAGACTTGTTCTGTTGGATAGTGCCACATGGTGCCAGCCTGTTTATGGTGCCGGATCAATCTGGCACTCTACGGCATTATCTGGCACTATAATTTCTACCACAATGCCAGTGGTATGATACAGTTACTGGTAGTTTTACTCAATCTTACTTATGTTGCTCAGAATAGTGCTTTCCTTGCTTTATTTACTCTTTATAATGCTCCAGACACATTTCTCTCAGTGGATGTCTTCTTGTATGAACATACTGTGCATTAATAAGTATCTTAACTATTTTACATATTCTGCTGTTTTCTCCTATATATGACTTTCCTCTGTATTTACCTGCCAATATACTGAATCTCTTCAGATATCCAAATGTGTGCTCTACCCTCACTCTGAAATGATTAAATATCTCATTGTAGAGCTTCTGCTTCCTGCTAAGCACACCATTCCTTGGCTTCCTATAAGCTGTAATACATCCTAATCTCTGACAATCCTCTCCTATATAGGCTAAGTCTGCCATACATTTCTCCCCTCTACTGAATTCAGGATGATTCTCTACCCAGAGTGCATTGTCATGCCTACTTCCAGCAAATGGCCCACTAAACCAGATGATGTTACCCTCAATGTCAGACAGTGCTTGAAACTTCACCCGGTGTGCCTTGTACTTGCCAGAATAAAAGTGCCTCTGCCCTCTAGAAGGTCTGTTAATCCTCACTGGGAAGGTATCCAAAATACTTCTGATATGGAACCTGTTGCTGAACACTCTGGGATATGGAAGTCTATTGGAGCTTCTGAACCTAGTATTCCAAGCTTGCTCTAAGTCATTCATACCCTCTGCAAGGTGGTTCTCCATTGCTATCAGCTGGGAATGAAAGCTTCTAGGACTTTTGTTGCCATGAATGGTGGGATGAAACCTTGTAGGGCAATAGTTCTTATAATAGCAGCAAAGCTTAACAAGGGATCTCCTTGAGTAGATTGGGGTTGATGGTCCACAGTACCTGGAATAGATCACCTCTAGTGTGTCAAAAGGAAATCCAGTGGTAGTGATGGGATTGATGAGAAAAGATCATTCAGATGAGTAAGTCATATTAAAATTGATGGATGATTGTATGGAGGCGGTTTGAATCAATTTGGCGCAATCTGCATTATTTATCTGATTTTTAATACATTATAGTTAAATCTCCATCAATTGCCATGTATCCCATCATTATGTTGCAAAAATCATCCACAAACAATGCCTTGGTACTTTTATTGATGCTTTAATCATGGGTCTATAATCAAATAGGAAATCTGCAATTGATGTGATCTGATCCGTGTCAACGCAATCCAAGATGCATCATGCATAATATATGGAAAATTCAACATTCACATTAGTTTTCATATATATTTCATATAAGACCAGGTTGATGCCAATATACTGCTGTATAAGTATCCAAATCCATTGCTATGGTCCCCATACCAAGCCTCAACTTATCTTTTGTACAACCCAGACAAAACCCATCCCCCAGCTCACAGGCACGGTCCAGACCGGAGAAGTCAATGTTGGATCCGTTTGAGTTCTCACCAAATGATTTTAGTATGGCCCAAGTGTCTATGACAAGCCTTCATACAGATATTTGGGCACTACTGATTAATCTAGCAGAACTAGATACCTCAGAGAGTCAACAAAGATGGAAGAATTTGAGTAGAAAGCTGTGGCATGAGTTCTACATCAAGATGCTAGCTGATGTATGTAAAAAGATATATTACAAGACAAGTATTGAAATCAAGAATGAGCTGAGAGTGGGGGGATTTGACAAAGAAGCCGCATGGGAACAATTTCGCGTGCAATTTGCACAGTACGGGCCAGACATGTCCATTTGTGCCTCAACTTTGTGAACCAAAGAGATTTTGAATGAGTTTTTGCCTCAAATAACTAATGTACTACATGATATATTAGTAGAGCTAAGTGGCTTCCAAGAGCAATATACACAGGACTCATCCAGGCAACAGCTCCAAAGTATCAGACAGAGGGTAAGTGAATACCTTGAGGAATCAGATGGTGAGCTTCAGGAGAAAGAATACAGACTGCAAGCAACATCGTCCAAATTGCGCCAGCACGCCTTGCTGGATTCCCTACCATCTCTTGCCACCACAGTGCGCCGGCGCATGTCAGTCCAGACCACGCCAACACCCTTCACCAGAACGCCCCGCATTGAGTCAACGCGTGTTGGGTCAACACGTGCGCTTCAGAGCAAAACTACAAGTACTTGCCAAACTGCTCATTTAGACACAAGTCCATTGGAGCGGACCAAGTCACATCAACATGCAGCATCACATTGAACTCAACCAAGGGCCATCTCAACGCGTCAAGGCGTGCCTGCGCGTGCCGTTTTGCCTCACCATCAGCAAGTTACCTCTTGTGAACTGACTGATGATGACCAACATGAAGTGCCTCAACCACCAGAGCCCTTAGCAAGTAAAAGAACGCGTCAGCGCATGGCACTACAAGCCGGTTCAGTTGGTTTAGTCGGAGCAATTCAGCGCGGCCAAGCTGCAGCATTGCACTCATCAACTAGGAGGCAAAATACTGACTATAAATACACAAGTAGCCAAGATGATAGTCAGCCAGGAAGTAGTATAGGTGTGCAAAGTGAGTCACTACCAAATGCTTCAGTAGTAATCCCTGTGAGAAAAAACCCAGGAGAAGATGATGTGATTGCTTTGAATTGCTCACATTTGTAATGATCCCAACAACCCTTTTTTTTGCAATCCAAATCAAGCCATTGCAAATCAGTGATCATCAAATTTTTGATATAAGTAATATCAAGGTTGTCTCACATATGAGACAGAACCCCTATAAATAAACACCCTGCATATATATACATCATCTGTAATACCAGTGCAGCTATTGGATCTGTTTTGCACCTACACAATTACTTGCGTGCTAGCTATGACACCTTGTCCAATCACTAGGATCAGGGATATACTTCCTCAATGGGCAGAATGTGATATTTGATGGCAAATCAGGTAGCTTTTTCAGTAGTAAATGAGCCAATTGGGGGCTGCCTGCTTCAGTATACTTTTGGACCAATTAACCACTGAGATACCATCCAATTGGAGTGAGGGTAACCAAAATGGTAAGTATCAGTGTAGTTTATAGTGTGATACACATTTATTTCCATTTACATTAAAGAAACATATCCAAATACTGGATTTTACCTGCCATTATAGCGGTATCCAGTTGCGCACATGATGCAAACATTACAAGTTGGCGCAATCATCCGTGCCAGCCTCATTGTGCCAGATTGTGCCATAGTGTGCAAGATTGTCCCACATAGTGCAAAATTGTCCATGAACAATCCTGCCTTCTGGTAGCTATAATATTGCGCCCAATTGTTCTTTACAACCGCAGATTGCGCCGCGCACCCTGGCACAGTACAATGGAACAAGTCTAATAAGGGAATGAGCACATCTGTCAGTGGGTGTCACTATCACCCCACCACACCGCTGTAAAGCATACAAAGTTCATCCAGCAATGGATACAGGTAGCTATCCAGGTTGGATGGTGATTAAGGCCCATATACCAGTGAGACTACCATCAGATTATTGCTCTGATACCGTAAGATGGGCAGCTGACTCAGATTGATGAGAATCAGTGGCCAGCAAGATTTGCTGGTAGAGTTCTTGTTAGATGAGAATCCATCAAGAGCTAAACTAAAGGCATAGTATACATACCTTCAAAGTAGCCCTTGCTTCTTAGCTGTTTGTAATGCTTGCATTCAAGTATATTGGATATGTTTGTGCTTGATTGATACTGAGTGCAGTACTGTATAGCTTTGCAATATTTGTTGGACTGCATCAGCTTCCTCAGATGGGGTATGACCAGAATATATCCGGAGTGTGACCAATATTTTCCCTCAATGGTGGTGGATTCCTGACAATTTGGACATGTTGCAATGGTAGCATTTTGGATGTGAATGCCATGCAAGTGTTGACACATGCTGGAATCAGGACAGTCTCTGGATCATATGTTGCCAGCCACATGATGGTTGTGCACTTTCACCATGTACATGGTAAGTTGCATCCCAGTATGATTTTGGCAAGAAGTAGTAATAAATCCTCAAAGCCCCCATTACTGATATTAGTAGAAACGCACCACTTCTCTAGCCACAACATTACATTATTCACCAGTAGATTGATTTCTGGGCTCACTTGGCCCCATAAAGTATCCCTGGGATTTGTTTCAATGGGTGTTGTCTCATTGCATATAGGGATTTGACCGGGCTCATACAAGGTACTGTTGTTATGGAAGATAGGCTCAAAATCCATCAGTGAACCTTCTTTGTCAGAGCTATCACTCTGTGTGCCATATTCAGAAGGCTGAGGTGAGCCTAAAGGCATCACAAACTCACCTGACTCAGTTTGTGCAAGGTGACAAAGACTGCCAGGTGCTAATATAGTAGTATCAACTGGCCAGCAAGATAATGTTGGTACAGTAGTGATCAATGAATGGTCAAATATGACTTGGGTGGCAAAACACAGGCCGTGATCCTTGTAATACTTCCTATGCTGTCTGCATGCTTCATGGCTGAGAGGCTTGCCACAATAGCCACATGGTCTTTTTTCTCTTCTCTTACGGTGTTGAGTCAAAGTAGTCTTGTCCATGGGGCAAACAATTTGACCTTCAACAATGTAATGCTATTATATCACTTTTTGGTCAATACTCATGTGAACTTAAGACAGTCATGTATTTGAGACATTGCACCTACATAAATGTAAGATTCAATGATGACCCAACATAGTAAGCATTATAAGTAGAGTTGTGGCACCACATACACATGTATGTGTAACACTATTTCCCCTTTGGCTTGACTCACTTCCATATATATGCTGCCAAAAAATAAGAAAAGTTGTCTGGTTCTCAACCAAGCCCCACTGCTGACAGCAATGAAGAACAGTTGGACAATAGCTTGCTTTAACATTCAGTGCAACAAGCAGGGCTACATTCAAAAAAGGCCCTGTAGACAGTGTGCCCATTGAAGGTAATAATGCAGACTCCTCAGGCTCTCAGTCAAGCAGGCAATTGAGAACCTTTGCGGAGCCACAAGCTGCCCCTTATGCTCAGGCAGATGAGGCAATTAGGTGCAGTGGCTGATAGGATAGATGCAATGGCCCAGAGAAATCAGGAAGTAGTCCAGAAACAGGATGAGTGGATAATATGTGTGGAGCAATCAATATCCCAGGTAGAGAAAGCAGTATCATTGCTGCAAAGAAGGAACTCAAGTAGCTCAATGTCACAGCCAAGAATTGAGCCATTTCCTGATGTAACAGCAGAGGAACACTGTACAGTCTTTGAAGCACAACAACAGTGCCCAAAGATAAAGCCCACAGAAAAACCTATCACAGTGTGGGAGTGAGACAATGTAGTGTTTATACCAAAGCCTAAAAATCAAGAGACATTGAAGATCTGTAAAGCTGTTGAGTGCAATAATGAAGAGTGGGCTAATATACAAGAGGCTGTCAGAAGTCTAGCACACCATCACCTTAAGGCTGGCATACCATGGGACCATCAGGAACTCAAGGCAAAGCAGAATGCACTTGACTTGTTCCATGATCATTATCTTGGATTCAAATTGGCAAATGGATTTTGGGTTGGCATTGGTATACTTACAGAGTATCTTAAGAATAGCAGAAACTATCAAAGGCACAAGAACAAGGGTGCCATGGCTAAAAACCAGCAGCTTCCTCAAGAGCCCATTACAGGCAGGGCCAAAAGCTCCAGACAAGCGTCAAACAGATGTCAGGCAGCTGGAAGAGTGCCAATTAAGGACAAGCAGGCATACATGGATGCACCAGCACAGCATTTATCAAGGAAAAAGTGTAGTACTACTCAAGAAGCACCCATTCAAAGTAGCAGTGAAGGACCTGGCTGTGATAAAAACCATCCACTTTTACAGGAGCCTGTCACAACTACAGTTGAGAGCTAAAACAAGCTGAAAAGAAACATCAGGTTGCCAGAAGAGTGCCAGCAAGGGATAAGCAGGCCAAAACAGATGCATCAGAGCAGAATTTATCCAGGAGAAAACATAGTTCTTTACAAGAAGCACTCAGACAAAGTAGCAGTGAAAGACCAGGTGGTGATAAAGGAGAAGGTAAAGGGAAAAATGTCTACCAAAGCCTGAGAAAGGGAGGCATGCAAAAAAAACAACAATTCTGTTGTGTTGTATTATGATTAGTTTGGGGCTTGTTCTACAATGTAGAGGCTAATCAACAATATACAACAACTTCCAGTATAGTAATACTGAAATAGTTTATTGGGAGTTTAATATACCAATAGAAGGTAAACTTTCACTAGTTTCCTCAATCTTAGGCTCAGAGTATACTGTAGGCAGTGTTTATAACTTCTACAGCAGTGTTCTGACCTTCTGTTGACTAATGGGCTTATTTACTTTTATAGTAGCTTTTCCTTATTTGGAAGTCACTTTCCTTTCTGAGAAAATATTGCCTAATATGGAAGTTTTGAACTCCCCTTTAACCTAAAGGGGTGTGTTGTAGAAGCCTCTACAGGGGTCTTTAGACTGAAGGGGTGCCCAAAGGGGCTTCTTTAGAGTAAAGGGGTTTCTTAAAGGGGTCTCTAAAGGGGTCTTTAGACCAAAGGGGTGTCTTTAGAGTAAAGGGGTTTCTTAGAGGGGACTTTTCCAACAGAAAAGTGGCAGTTTCTTGTAGTACTTAGATTGGATTCTTGTGAGCTTTGCAGTCTCTTTACTGATGTAGTACCAATCAAAGTCAGAATACTCAGCAGTGCAAGTGATGCAGGGGAAGTCTTATAACCTTTAAACTTGTAATTGTAGTGTGGGGATTCTGCAAAGAGAGGCTCCCTTTATTTTTCAGCTTGGGAAGTCATATATATGAAACTTTTGAAGGATCAAAGCTTTTGGGCAATTGCACAAGGAACGCATGTGATACAAAGCTAAAATTTCACAGTGGTGCAGATGGGACATAGGCGCACTACCTGTAGAAATTTCACGCCATTTGATTGGCTGGTTCAAAAGTTACACACAATCAAAGTCACCATAGTAATCCTAGCAATAAGGCATAGTATATATAATAATTTGACTCTTTTGGTCATTACTCCTTCAGTACTGCTTCAAATGAGCTGTAATTTGAAACATGTGTTGGCTACTACATGTTCTGTATGACATAATATTCTTGGTTGGATTGCTTTTCAGGGTCTGGAGCATTTGTTCTTCAAAGCTGGAAATTCTTGATCTTTCACTTGTGTGCTACAATAGCAAAAAGCAAAATAAAGAAATGAGTGCAATATTGGTTTAGAGATATTGTAGTAATGGAATACTTTCCATTACCACAGTTCTTGCCAATTAATGCTGCAAGCCAGGAACAGACTGAATCCATCATAGCCAAGAAGAATTGCCAACAAGAAAACAACTGTTTTCACAAGAGTTGGAAGTGCAGCCAGTTGAGCTACACTCCAGCAAGGTAGATGAGTTTGCTGGAAAAGGCAATTTATCTACCACAGCCTCCACAGCCTCCATTGTTGACAGAGTGGAGATCCCTCTGACAGACAAGGCTACAACATCAAGAGCTGAAAAGACTATCACAATGCCTTCAGTGGAGTTTTGGAACATTAATAGGCACACCAAAAGGTTGCAGCACTTCTTCAAGAGTAGTGCTCAAGACAATGCACTGGAATATTACAGGGATTTATTGCAAAGACTGACAGATGAGGAGCTGGACCTTGCAGTGCTAGCTGAAGACCAGGATGTGTGGGAACCAGTGAATGAGCAGTGGCATAAAGCTGTTGGGTTCCCACCAAAGTTGTGGAACCAGAATGTTACAGCAGAAATACTTATTGAGTGGTGGATTTTAATGGAGTTACCTGTAGAGTATGGGGTTGGGCTTAATGTTAGTGTAGGGTATAGAGACTTGTATAGGTCAATACAATTGGCAATTGAGGTACAACAGAAGTTTCAACAGAAATAAATCAATTTGTACGCCTGAAAAGTAAGTGAAATGGTTGAGTCAGGAAGTAAGGAGTGTAAAAAGCGGCAGTAGCCAATCAATTTGCACAAATGTAGGAGGCAATAGAGTGTCTGGGATCAGAAAGTGAGCATATTGGTAGGGAATCAATCAAAAGCCACTTATACATTGTTGTGATGAAAATTTTGACAAAGTTTTTTGTGAAATCTGGGCTGCAATTATTTTCAACAGTCTCTGGATGGTGTCCTGACAAGATCAGTACCTCTTAGTCATAGGACATTGACTTTGTGATAGCCTTTTGATGGGATCATCTCAAAAATTTTTCATAGGGTATAGATAGTTTGTGGCCAAAAAGAAGAACAGAAAGCCCCAATTCATTTAAGACATGCAACCTGCAAATGCAGTCATTATCAGTGATCTTCAATACATCCATCTATTAATGACTTTTCCAAGAGCTTCAGTAGCTACTCCATCTACCAACATATGATCTTTACTCAGGATATGACCAGATTCCTCTAGATGAGACATCAAGAGATATGTTTGAACTCCATACACCATTTGGACTGTTAAGGATGACAAGACTCAGCTACGGGGCTACAAACTCTTTGGCTCAGTTGCAGATATGTATAGTGAATGTGCTGTACTAGTTTATACCTAGGAAACTTGCTGTCTTTGTTGATGACATAGGCATCAAAGGACCAAAGTTCCAGGACATCACTGAAGTCATGCCTGGAGTAAGAAAGTTTGTCTGTGACTGCATTTTGGACAATGATGCTATATCAAGAGCCAGTGAAGAAGCAGGACTCCCCATCAGCAATGAGAACAGCAGCTTTGGTGTATCAGAGATATTTATTGTTGGGCAAAGATGAAACATTTACCAATCAAAAGCCACTAATATACAGTTGTGATGAAGAATTTTGACTGAGTTTTTTGTGAGATCTGGGGTGCAATTATTTGTCAATGGTCTCTGCATGGTGTCCTTCCAGGATCAGTGCCTCTTAGTCACAGGACTTTAAATTGCTGATGGACTTTTGATGGGATCATCACAAAAATCTCTCATAGGGTAATAGAAACTTGATGCAGTGGGAGAAGGAACTATCCAAATAGGCCTTAGATGCAGTGATGGAAGCCATACACCAACCATTCAACAATTACTCTATGTACCAGAAATAGCCAAGAACCTACTATCTGTAAGCAAGGCCACAGCAGAAGGACGCAGTTTCAGCTTTGACAATTCTGGATGCAGGATCACTGATCAGAATGGTGTCTATACTGCTTTAGGTATCATAGATCTGAGCCTATACAACTTGATATATATTCCATTACATATGGATGCCAATAAAAGTAACTTAAATGAAGGAACACTATTGCTTTGGCACAGAAGATTTAGATGCATCAATTTTAATTATTTGCGCAAAATGATCAAAGATCCGCCAATATACATAGTAAAAGCTGATCCCCCACCTAGTTTGGAGCCCTGTTGGGCCTGCATATATGGGAACCAAACCAGACAATTGTTGACAAGCTCTGGGTTAACTAGAACTAAGAAAAAATTAGATCTTACTCACTTAGATCTGTGTGGACCTCTGCAAAATTTATCCTTAGGTGGGATGAAGTGTTTGATCACTTTTATTGATGATTATATAAGATACACAAGGGTCTACTACTGTTGTAAGAGTCTTGGAGATATTGGAAGTGATTTGGAGAACAAGTAGATTAGGTGGTTTTCACTTAATGATTTATTGAATGTAAAAGTAGTATTTATACTTTTACCTGTTCTTGGCATTACAAACACGTAGAATAGGTTAAGGAAGGTCCTAAGAACATGTGTGCAAAGTTTGGGGCTGTTTGGACAACCTTGAGAATTTTCATGTTCTGGATACCTGGTATTTTGGTGAAAATATTCTAAATAAATCCTGACAAGAAATTTGGTTAGTATTCTCTAGGATTTGAAGGTGATGATGTAAGTGACTAAGTTAGGTAGAAATACAAATTTTTACAACACTCCCACTCAGCTAAATGTTCATACTGACTAGTCCTAATTTTGACCTAAGATATTCAAACTTGTCTCTAGCTAATGGTTTGGTAAATATGTCTGCAATCATTTCATCTGTAGGACAGTAAACTAAGCTAACTAAGTTATTCTCTATAGCTTCACATATGAAATGATGTCTAATATCTATGTGCTTGGTTCTAGCATGAAAAGTTGGATTTCTACCTAATTGTATACATCCTTGATTATCATGAAATAAAGTAATAGGCATTTTTTGACATAGGCCTAAATCTGTAAACAGCTTTCTTAACCACATTGCTTTTTTTGTAGCTTCACAGGCTGCCATATACTCTGCCTCTGTGGTGGAAAGTGCTACGGTTGGTTGCTTTCTTGAATTCCATGAAATGGCTCCTTTACAGTAAAGAAAGGTGTATCCTGTGGTGGATCTTCTGTCTTCCAAATTTTGCCCCCAATCAGCATCAGAGTATCCCACAAGATCCTTTTCTGAATCCTTATAAGTGTATCTTAAGCAGATATCAGCAGTTCCTTTTAGGTATCTAAAAATCTGCTTAACTGATGCAATATGATCAGATCCATAATTCTGATTATGTTGGCTAACAACTCCCACTGAATATGAGATATCTGAACATGTTCCAAGCATGATATACATCAGACTGCCGATCATAGATTGAGAAGGAAAGTCAGGGCTTTCAAATGGCACCAAGCTCTCTTGATTTGTTTGAGTTTTGACCAAGTTAAGGTTTGTCTCCGTTGGGGTAGCTGCCGGTTTATAGTCTTCCATTTTGTACTTCTTTAGTATATCTTGAATATACTTGGATTGACTTAGGGTGATAGTCTGGGTACTTCTGTCTATGGAGAACTTAATCCCTAAGTAGTAATTAAGTTCTCCTAAATCAGACATCTTGAACTCCTTAGATAGGCTGGATTTAGTTTCTTCCAATGTTTCTAGGTTATTGGTGGCTATAATAAGATCATCCACATATAGAGCTAATAGAACTGGATTTGCTCTATCTGGCTTATAGTATATACTATAGTCAGCATTACTTCTTTTGAAACTCAAAGATTCCAAATAAGAATCTATCTTGCAATTCCAGGCTCTTGGTGATTGTTTGAGACCATGTAGTGACTTTTTAAGCTTGCAGACCAAATGGGGGTTATCTTGGTCAACAAACCCATCAGGCTGGTCCATATACACATCCTCATCAAGCTCTCCATTCAAAAATGCAGTTTTTACATCCATTTGATGAATAAAAAACTTTTATTTGGCTGCAATAGCCAATATTAATCTGATGGAATTAAACTTGGCTACCAGTCCAAAGGTCTCAGTATAGTCAAGTCCTTTTGTTTGAGAGTATCCTTTGGCTACAAGTCTTGCTTTGTATCTTTCAATTGTACCATCAGCCTTGTATTTTGTCTTGAAGACCCATCTGCATCCAATTGATTTTTGGTTGATTGGTAATTTGACTAAGTCCCAAGTTTGATTTTCCATCAGGGCCAGATATTCCTCAGTCATTGCAGATCTCCAAAACTTTGTCTGAGGGCTATTAAGGGCCTCTTTTACAGTCTGGAGTTCATCAATATGGACTGAATAGGCATAGGCTAAGTTTGTACCCTCATTAATATAGTAATTTGGGCTATTTCTTGTCCAATTGGATCTCCGGGCATTTGATACTAGAATGATCACTTCTGGGATATTCCTGGGCACTGATTCTGGCTGAACCACGGTTGTAGAGTCCTCTGGAGTGAAAAATTATTCATTGTTTTGCTCTCATTTGATCCTGACAATTGATGGACTTGAGATCAAATTTTTGTCATCATCTGATGTCATTTTTTGTGAAAATTTTGAGTTTTCATCAAACAGCACATCCCTGGACTTGATCAGCTTCTTTGCTTTGGTATTGTAGAGTCTGCAGGCCTTACTCTCTTTGCAGTAGCCCAAAAATATGCATTTTACACTTTTTGGCTCAAATTTTGACTGATTTCTGGCCAGTTTTTTGGCATATGCTGTACACCCAAATATTCTTAGATGTTCTGCACTTGGTCTGTATACATACCATGCTTCAAATGGAGTAGAATCACAAAGTATTCTGCTATAACTCCTATTTTTAAGGCATACAGCAGTGGCAAATGATTCCACCCTAAAATCATAGGATAATTTTTGATCATGGATCATAGATCTTGCCATATCAATTATTGATCTGTTAGCTTGTTCTGCTACTCCATTTTGCTGTGGGGAGTATGGTACAGTAGTCTCTTGCTTTATCCCATGAATTTTGCAGAAGTGGATGAAGAGTTTTGAGGTATATTCTCCACCATTGTCAGAGCGTATTTTCTTGATTTTTTCACCAGTTTCTCTCTCCACCATGGCTTTAAACTCCCTGAACTTAGACAGAGCTTCTTCCTTTCTCTCCATGAAGAAGACCCATGTGTATCTTGTATAATCATCAATAAAAGTGATTAAATACTTCATCCTGCCTAAGGATAAATTTTGCATAGGTCCACACAGATCTGAGTGAATTAGATCTAATTTTTTCCTAGTTTTGATTAATCCGGAGCTCTTGAATGGTTTTCTGGCTTGTTTCCCATATATGCAGGCTTCACAGTGCTCCAAATTAGATGGAGGATTAATTTTCACTCCAGAAATTAGCTGATCTTTGATCATTTTGCACAAATAATCAAAATTGATGTGCCCAAATCTTGTGTGCCAAAGCATTGGTGTTTCTTCATTTAAGTTACTTATATTGGCTTCCACATATGATGGAATATAAGTCAACTTGTATAGATTCTGATCTCTGATGCCCAAAGCAATATGAGCTCCATTTTGATCAGTGATCCTGCATCCAGAATTGTCAAAACTGAAACTGAGTCCTTCTGCTGTGGCCTTGCTTACAGAGAGTAGGTTCTTGGCTATTTCTGGTACATAGAGTACTTCTTTAAAGGTCAGTGTATGGCTTCCTTCACTGCTTCTAAGGTTTACTTGGATAGTTCCTTCTCCCACTGCATCAAGTGTTCTATTGTCACCCATGAAAACCTTCTTAATTGGAATTTCTTGATATTGGGTAAAAAGTTCTTTTTGGTGTGTAAAGTGTGGAGATGCTCCAGAGTCAATATACCACATCTGAGAATCCTTGTTTGTGGTCATATTTAGTGCAGATATGAATAGTCTATCTTCAGTTGTTGCAGCATTTCCATATTCAGGCTTCTTTTGCTGATTATCTTTCTTTTTGAGACACCGGTCTGATGTGTGTCCTTGCCTTTTGCAGTAGTTACAAAACAGGTTGCTGTTGCCTTTGTAGGGTCTTGGGTACCTCCTTTGTTGGTTATCATTGCTTATTAAAGCATTTTCTTCTTTCTTCTTATTGGCGCTTGATTTTCTTAATTCTTCATCCAGGAGCCTTTCATATACATAGTTTAAGGTCAAATCCTCAGTTCTGGACTCTAGGGCTGATACAAGGCCCTGAAACTCATCTGTCAGGCTATTCAGGATGGTAACTATCACATCCTCATCAGTAGTTGGTACGCCCACAGATTCCATCTCATCTACTGGCAGGGTAATTCTGTTAATTAGATTTTTCATTTCTTCTCCTGGCAGCATCTTTGTAGTAAAGAATTTTTGTCTCAGATACATTTTCTTAGCAGCTGAACATGACTGGTAGGTGTCTTCTAATGCCTTCCAGGCATTCTTTGCCATTTTTGCTCTTGAGCATTGAATTAGCAATTTGTCCTTGACATTAAGGCAAATGCAGTTAAAGGCACTTTGTTCTTTCTTCTGGTACTTTAAGGCTTCCTCTCCCACGTTTTTAGGAGGGCATTCTTCTCCCATGACAATATCCCAAAGGCCTCTTTCTTGTAGCAGCATCTTCATCTTTACCTTCCACACTTGGTAGTTAGATCCATCCAACTTTTCAGCAGAGGGAAAAATTCCAGTAATAGCAGTAGTAGACATTGCAGAGAGTGACAGCTTGGGGCTCATAACCTGTTGTAAGAGTCTTGGAGATATTGGAAGTGATTTGGAGAACAAGTAGATTAGGTGGTTTTCACTTAATGATTTATTGAATGTAAAGGTAGTATTTATACTTTTACCTGGTCTTGGCATTACAAACACGTAGAATAGGTCAAGGAAGGTCCCAAGAACAAGTGTGCAAAGTTTGGGGCTGTTTGGACAACTTTGAGAATTTTCATGTTCTGGGTACCTGGTATTTTGGTGAAAATATTCTAAGTAAATCCCGACAAGGAATTTGGACAGTATTCTCTAGGATCTGAAGGTGATGATCTAAGTGACTAAGATAGGTGAATATTTAGGTGGAAATACAAATTTTTACAACAACTACTTGGAGAGAGAGGAAGAGGCTCTGTCTAAGCTCAGAGAGCTTAAAGCCATGGTGGAGAGAGAAACTGATGAGAAAATTAAGAAGATATGTTCTGGCAATGGTGGATAATATACCTCAAAACTTTTCATCCACTTCTGCAAAATTCATGGGATGAGTCAAGAAGCTACTGTACAATATTCTCTACAGCAAAATGGAGTAGCAGAATGTGCAAACAGATTAATAAATGATTTGGCAAGATCTTTTATTCATGATCAATAATTATCCTATAATTTCTGGGTGCAATCAGTTGCCACAGCTGTATGCCTTTAAAATAGGACTTGTAACAGAATACTTTGTGATTCTACTCCATTTGAGGTATGGTATGGGTACAGGTCAAGTGCAGAACATCTAAGAATATTTGGGTGTACAGAAATTTCCAAGAAACTGCCCAGAAATCAGCCAAAATATGAGCCAAAAAGTGTAAAATGCATGTTTCTGGGCCACTGCAATGAGAGTAAAGCATGCAGACTCTAAAATACCAAAGCAAAGAAGCTGAGTAAGTCCAAGGATGTGTTGTTGAATGAAAATATAAATTTGTACAAAAAATGACATCAGATGATGATGAAAACTGGATCTTAAGTCTGACAATAGTGAGTATGGAATTACAGAAAATCAATGCAGAATTTTTCACTCCAGAGGACTCTACAACTGTGGTTTAGACCAAACTAGTGCCCAGGAATGTCCCACAAGTGATCATTCCAGTATCCAATGTCAGGAGATCCAACAAGACAAGAAATATACCAGATAACTATATTAATGAGGGTACAAACTTAGCCTGTGTCTATTCAGTCCATATTGATGTGCCCAGACTGTAAAAGAGGCCCTAAATAGCAATCAGACAAAGTTTTGGAGATCTGCAATGACTGAGGGATATCAGGTCCTGATGGAAAATCTAATATGGGACTTAGTCAAGTCACCAATCAACTAAAAGTTAATTGGATGCAGATGGGTCTTTAAGTCAAAGTACAAGGCTGATGGTACAATTAAAAGACACAAAGCAAGAGTTGTGGCCAAAGAACACTCTTAAACAAAAGAACTGGACTACACTGAGACCTTTTCACTGGTAGCCAAGTTTAATCCATCAGATTAATATTGGCTATTGCAGCCAAATAGAAGTTTTTTATATATCAAATGGATGTAAAAACTGCATTTATGAATGGAGAACTTGATGAGAGCATGTATATGGACTAGCCTGATGGGCTTGTAGATCACCATAACATGATATGGTCTGCAAACTTAAAAAATCTCTATGTGGTCTTGAACAATCACCAAGAGCCTGGAATTGCAAGATAGATTCTTATTTTGAATCTTTGAGTTTCAAAAGGAGTAAGGCTGACTATAGAATACACTATAAGCCAGATTGAGTAAATTCAGCTCTATTTACTCTATATATGAATGATCTTATTATAGCCACCAATAGCCTAAGAATATTTGAAGAGATTAAATCCTGCCTATCGAAGGAGTTCAAGATGCCCAATCTAGGAGAACTCAGTTACTACTTAGGGATTAAGTTCTCCATAGACAGAAGTACCCAGACTATTACCCTACGCCAATCCAAGTATGTTCAAGATATACTAAAGAAGTACCAAATGGAAGACTGTAAACTGGCAGCTACCCCAATGGAGACAAGCCTCAACTTGGTCAAAACTCAACCAAATCAAGAGAGCTTGGTGCCATATGAAAGCCCTGACTTTCCTTATCAATCTATGGGTGGCATTTTGATGTATATCATGCTTGGAACACATCCAGATATCTCATATTCAGTGGGAGTTGTCAGCCAGCATAATCCAAACTATGGATTGGATAACATTGCAACAGTTAAGAGGATATTTAAATACCTAAAAGGAACTGTTGATGTCTGTTCAAGGTACCCCTATCAGGATTCAGAACAGAATCTTACAGGATACTCTGATGCTGATTGGGGACAAAATTTAGAAGACAGAAGATCCACCACAGGATACATCTTTCTTTACTGTCCTGAAGCAATTTCATGGAATTCAAAAAAGCAACCAACTGCAGTACTTTCCACCACAGAGGCAGTGTATATGGTAGCCTGTGAAGCTACCAAAGAAGCAATGTGGTTACAAAAGCTTTTTACAGATTTAGTGTTGTAAAAAAATTCGTATTTTCCACCTAAATATTCACCTAACTTAGTCACTCAGATCATCACCTTCAAATCCTAGAGAATACTGACCAAATTCCTTGTCGGGATTTACTTAGAATATTTTCACCAAAATACCAGGTACCCAGAACATGAAAATTCTCAAAGTTGTCCAAACACCCCCAAACTTTGCACACATGTTCTTGGGACCTTCCTTAACCTATTCTACGTGTTTGCAATGCCAAGACCATGTAAAAGTATAAATACTACTTTTACATTCAATAAATCATTAAGTGAAAACCACATAATCTACTTGTTCTCCAAATCACTTCCAATATCTCCAAGACTCTTACAACATTTAGGCCTATGTTTAGAAATGCCTATTACTTTATTTTAAGATAATCAAGGATGTATACAGTTGGGTAGAAATCTGATTTTTCATACTTGAACTAAGCCCATATATATTAGACATCATTTCATATGTGAAGCTATAGAGAATAACTTAGTTAGCTTAGCTTACTGTCCTACAGATGAAATGATTGCAGAAACATTTGCCAACCCATTAGCTAGAGAGCAGTTTGAATATCTTGGGTCAAAATTAGGACTAGTCAATATGAGCATTTAGTTAAGTGAGAGTGTTGTAAAAGATTTGTAACTCCACCTAAATATTCACCTAACTTAGTCATTTGGATCATTAACCTCATATTCTGGAGAATACTGGCCAAATTTCTTGTTGGGATTTACTTAGAATATATTCACCAAAATATTAGGTACTCAGAACATGAAAATTCTCAAAGTTGTCCAAACAGTCCCAAATTTTGCACACATTTGCTTGGGACCTTGCTAAATTTACTCTACATGTTTGCTATGCCATGATCATGTAAAAGTATAAATACTACTTTTATATTCAATAAATTGTTAAGTGTAAACCACATGATCTACTTCTTCTCCCATTCACTTCCAATATCTCCAAGACTCCTACAGCAGAATATAGTATCTACTTTACTTTTGCATTGTCTTAAGGAGACACATATCTATAATTTATCTGGGCAGGTCACCAAGCTACATATACCAGATTTTTGGCTTGTTGGATACCATTAAGATTTTGTGCTCTGGGTACATGATATTCTGATGAGATATTAGAAGTCAATCCTAACAAAAAATCAAGGTAGCATACTATAAGATTTGTGGGCTATTAGCAGAGAAACTATGGCAGGTGAGCTTTTATGTGATATTGAAAAGCTTACAATAATCTTATCAAGTTGCCATCAACTTTCCATTGTCAATGGAAATACTGATCATTCAACCAGCTCAACAATACAACAGGGGTGCTGACACAAGTGGGAGTAGTTACAATATATAGCTTTAATTTATTTGCCATTAGAGCAGAGCTTGTTTACTTGCAATTACATTGGCTTAAGATAATAGTGGTAAGAAAGCTTGCACCAACACCCTGGAAAGTATACTGAACATAACTCAAGAACCTGTGAGTATGTTTGAAGAATTTTGACAACTTATTATCTTGCTGCATTTCAAATTACCAATAATTATTCTAGAAACATAGTCATGTGTTAAAGGATATTGGTATTCTTAGAGATGGAGTACTATATCTTGGATATAATGATGCTAAGATGCTGAGCTTCTATATGAGCAGATCTAACAAATAGTTTACAACCAATTAGTTTTAGGGTATTTTTTATTGAAAAGCTTCACTAGTTCTACTGGCACAAATGTAAGCTTATATTTTGCCAAAAAGCAAGATAGACAATCACAGTGTATCCACCAAGATTCATTGGTGATAATGCTTAACCAGAGACTCTTCATAACTGGCGGGTAGTAATGGAGGAATGATGAGTTGATCACCAAAATATGTAATAGGGAAGTTACAATACGATACTAATCCTAAAATATGGCCAGTGACTGTAAAATACCAACTCACTCCACTATTGGTATTGGTTCAGGTACTGCCAGGTATACTTGCGGATCTTGCCTCTGGATCTGAGGAGCTCCACAGCTGCAAATTCGGATCTTATCCAGATTGCCTGAGAAACCGGAAACATGGCAAAGTTAAAAAGTAGAGTGGTGCACAAAGCACACATTTATTAAGTATAACGAAAGTCTATTGATATCAGCCACCAGATCTGTACAGAGCGGGTAAGTGTGAGCAGAGAGTGCCGCTATCCTTCCCAATTGCAGGTTCCACTGAGTATATCCGGTACGAGGCTACTCGAATTGAGCAACCTGGAAGACGCAAAAAAGGCTCAGTTCATATAAGGTTGCTCACTCATTACATCCGGGGATCAATACCACCACGCAATCCCCACATGTACTTCATTGCTAGAGTGATTCCAGTTGATCTGGCGGGTTGCAACGGGTTACAATTTATCAAGATCAGATTCCAAGCCTCCTGGGGTAACATGAACGATGCCAGCTACGAGTATATAAGAAGACAGATTTACTTACCTATATCGCCATCACTTCAACATTTGAGTTGACAAGATAAGCATCATGAGTCCATCACGCATCCGTTACTCCCTTGAGTACATCCAAACCCTGTATGAGACAGGAGAAGATCGTTCTAAACTGGAGAATCTTATCAGGGCATTCCGCGGTATTCAAGATCTTGACCCAAAGGATGCAAACTCCTTCTTCCGCATCGCTGGTTATCACGGAGAGCCTTTCCGTGAAGAAGGAGCGACTGATCCAGCTTGGTGGGGAGGTTATTGCTGGCACGAAACCGTCTTGTTCCCCACTTGGCACCGCGCCTACCTCCTTCGACTTGAGGATGCACTCCGAAGCATCCCAGGTTGCCAGGATGTCACTCTACCATTTTGGGATGAGCTGGCCAACAGGGGAAGAAATCCCCCTCAGCCAATTCCTTCCATTCTTACTTCCCCGCAATTCGAGCTCGATGGTAGAACTGACAATCCACTTTACTCTTACAAACTCCAAGAACCTTTGGTGGAAAAAGTTGAAGGCGCAAGCGAACGCTACAGCAAGCATAAAGATTATGAAACTGTCCGATACCCACTCTCAGGTAGCTAGCACTCTTTGAGTTTTGTCGCGGCTTCTGTATACTAATCCACATCCACCCTCAGGTTTGGTAGGAACCAAGGAAGATAGGGACAAGACGACCATACACAATTTGGCTTACCAAGATCCGGCCAAGAACACCCAATTGCTCAACGAGAACGTAGCCAATTGGCTGGAGGGCACCGTCCAGATCACACCTGACGACCCAACCAATCCCACCAGAATGCCTGATACTTACTCGGTTTATGCACGCTATATGCGCTGCCTCGAGGCTCCGAACTTCACTGTCTTTTCGAATACGACTTCCCAGGAGCAGTGGATCAAGGACAATGGCAAAGATACGTCGAGTCACTTCGTGGTTTCCTTGGAAAGCCCGCATAACGCAGTCCACCTTGCCGTTGGAGGATTCTACCAGAAGGGACAATACAACAGTGACAACATTATCGGAGCCAATGGCGATATGGGCGACAATGAGACGGCTGGCTTTGATCCTATCTTCTACTTCCATCACTGCTTCATTGACTATGTCTTTGCCACTTGGCAGAGACAGAAGGGGCTTACTAAGCGTGGCAGTCTGAAACTTATCAAAGACTATCCTGGGACAATCCTGAAAGAAGGGCAGCCTCACTATCCTCCCGGAACTGTCGTTGATATGACCACCGCACTCATTCCGTTCGAAAGACCCAGTGGAGGTTACTACGACTCAAATGATATGACCGACTTCGAGAATGACCTTGACTATACTTATCATATCGGCTCACTTGATCCAAAACTCCGCGCGGATCCTGACTTGACCCCCGAAGCACCTTTCGTTCTCACAAAGAAAGTGCACAACATCAACCGTGCTCAATACTCGGGATCATTTGTCATTCGATTGTATGCCCAGGGACATGATGGCCAAGTAGTTGAGGTGGGAAGAGATCCTATTTTGAGCCGTTGGAGTCTGGAAGGCTGCCGCAATTGCATGAGCCACCTTGATGTAGAGTCTTACGTTCCTATTGACGAGATTCTGTTGAAAGCTCTCCAAGGGCCTGGGAAGAAAGAAGATATCAGATGGTGGGCACAGGTTCAAACTCGTGAACGGCAACTCTTGACGGCCCCTGCTGGAGACTCTCAGGGAGGACCGAAGGTGGACGATCTCTAATGCACAAGAATAGCTTTTTCTTGGTCCCATCGAAGTTCTTTCTGTCTTTGTTCAGACCTCACTTGAATAAATAAGTTGCAACCGTTTCATATGTTTGTTTCCGGCTAGACAAGTAGAGATTGGCATGCCTTCTCAATGTTGGTGATGAGCAGAGGATTTAGATATGTAAGATGTATCTGATCCAGCCCGATGGGCCTGATACTTTATTGGTAGAACCGTAGTATTGTTATCTATTCTCACGCTCTGTTATCCATCCTATCAGTCTTCGCGGGACCAAAGGCGTGAAATTTCTTTTTTCCTTGAATCAGTTGGCACACGTACGTATGCATGTAATTCACGGTTCTACGGGAAAATGCAGAACCCAGCGTTAACTTTAAGTCTTGTATATTTTTTCTCCCTTCCCGCTCTATGCTTGTTGGAGTGCATATTTAGAGTTCTCATGCGAATTACCACTATGGAATCAAAATAAATCACGCCTATCTTTGGTTCAAGTGAAAATTTGTCATGCACCCCTTCTGGTGACTCAGAATGGTTCTCTCCATCCGGTTGATAGAAACATCATATTGATGAAAATCTAGTTTGCCACCAAGTGAATATATGTGTGAATCAATCTTGTGAGGTATAATCGCGGTTGCACATGTGAAATTGACCAAGCCGATGTATTCCAGAACTGGCTTAGCTCGAGCGTAAATTGCTTGCTATCCAGGTAGTAATCTAGCAATGTTTGTTCGTAAATAGTTGATCATGTAGGTATGACAATGCGTCAAACGAGAAACAAAATAGAACGAATCAAGTGCTCACAGCCAATTCGTGTACTGACCCAAGCCCCCTTCCTGCCCTTACCCTTTCAGTTAACCCAGATTTGTCTGTGGGTACAACAAATGCAACCATTGAAATAGCTACATTGTCAATCGATTAGTTTACCCTCGACAATACAATGCTTTCTGGTAACAGGCAGGTAGCAGGCATATTCCAGTGGCGCATGTTTTACTTGCTTGTGTCATGATCTATGAAAGCATTATTTGCCACCATTCAAGATTATCTGTGAAGGCATATTTAATATGTAGATATATTTTTCATAGGTGGCTTTCTTACAATGCCGCTACCAATCATCAAAATTACTACAATAAAGGCAGATACATGGTGACTTGGGCTCCTCCGCACCTGTTTCTACTCTACAGTCTAGCTAGACTATGATCCTAAGCTACAAGCTTACGTGGTATGGTATTCGCTATGTATTGGTTTAAAAGCGGTCATATGCAGGTCAATTTTGATCCCAATTTGGCACTCTATGGCACTATGATCACCTGAAACGATGGAGTAAGTCCATCCACGTACTCCATGTTACCCAAGAAAAACATCATAGCTAAGGAGGATTTTGCGGAGTGTGTTGCAGCATTATACAAAGTTATACTTTTTCTCAGCTCATATTTGACTAATCCATAGATGCAGAGCTTTCAGGAGCTCAGGATGTGACTATGGTATTACAAGAGCTGTAAAGTGTTGAACGGTGGCTAGCACCTAAATCTAATAATTAGTAAATACTGTGTTCACCAAATTTTGGTCAAAGTTTTCCATTAAGAACTCTTGCTATCAGCAATCATGTAGCTTGTGAACAGCTTAGATTCAGAATAGAGATCCTGCACCATACTGTAATACTCACTCCAAGATGGTATTTAGCCTGGATCTCTTTTAATATATTGGGCTGGGTCATGCATGGATTTCTTTTGTTTGATTTTTCCAATGATATGTGGAATAATCCAATTATTTGGGTGTGAATCACATTGAAAAAACAAATCTTGGTTATTTTGAATGGTTTTTTGGGACAACCAAATTTGGAGTTGGGAAGGATTGATTAATGCCGGCCTGGCATTTGAAATGAAGAAAAGGTATCCTAGGAAGGCCAAGTTAGGAATTCAATGTGAAAAGATATTGATTCGAGTTGAGTGTGTAGAAAGCCTTTTCAAAGGGTCTTTGGGAGAGATTAGGCATGGTGTGTTGGACAGAAAAGAATGGATTGATTTTGGTGTGTAAGAATTTAAGATAAATGAGTTGGGTTTGCTTGTGCTTAGAGTTGAGAATAAGGCCTTTGGTTATGCTAACTTGGCAGTTGATTTTGATGAATTTTAGCATGGCTCTTTTTGCAAAGGGCAACAAAATTAGGTCTGGAATTTCTGCAAGCTGAATACAAGTTGGATCTTGCCAATACTGAAGAGTTTATCACATGGTATTCAACAAATATTACAATATGAAGACAATGCAAATTATTTATTTGCAAATGTATACTAATATGAGGTGATGTGAAAGTTGCTTTATACAACATACATCCTGCCTTGCTCTTCAAAATACTCTATTGCTCATTATAGCGAATTCTAGTAGAAACCACATACGGACGAGAGCAAAAGTATACAACGTAACCCTAAGTAAAACAACTTCTATGTTCCAGCTCATATGTTTTTGGCCAGGTCTCACATCCATCATTCCAGTTGCTTGTTTTCCCTTCTTGCTATCTAACTCTTGGTGGTAAAGGCTCTATTCACATCGCTAGGAAAACATCAGTATGCATTTTCGTAATCTCACCCAAACCCGTAAATCTACCGAAGTGATTCAGTATTGGCAGCCTATATCCCCGTACCTCTAGCTCTGTCTAACCGCAAGCGCTAGTTGTTTGTGCCTTCAGCATGCAGTGGAGAACAGCTGGCCTGGACTGACTAGACATATCATGTTGTGTTAGTATCTTATCACGGACTTTCTAGGCGACATCAATGATACCCACTTCGAGTATGTGACATGAAGGGTTTACGCGCCTACATCTCCATTGGTAGTATGCAAGTTTACTCATTTTTAAATGTAACATAATACCTACGTTACAGTGCATGTTTATATATATGCCACTATAGCCCATAGAGGCTGAAGATTCACCTCGCACCAGGTTCTGAAGTTTGTATAATCTGTGGAGGTATTGTGATATTTCCATAACTTTAGCATTTGAAACCGAGTCCGTTGATTTTGTGAAGGTATTTGAAATTCTCCTGAATCAAGCTTATTCAGATGTTTAGGTATGCTGGATTTACTCACTTAGCAGTTTCCAAACCACTGGCCCACTATCTCAAATGTAGTGACGAGCTTTGGCCAAATCTAGCAGCACCTTACGGCATTGTTTCCACACTGTAGATGCACTTTCATACTTGCAGTGATACTTCATTGAGATATTATGACAGAGAACCTGATATACCACGCAAATGGTAACTGCCCAAGGTGGATAAAGATCTAGTTAAAGCTATAATATATCTCTAAAGAAGGCTTTACAGCCAGCTTCCATTGAGTACAGCAAATTGTGACATCAATTTCCAGCTAAACCAAAGCATTAATGCACAGTACAAACCACTATATTCAGGGTTTAATACCACTAACTATGCGTTGTTGGAGTAACTCTATCAAAAGTCCTAATACTTATTTTTGATAAGTTGTAAGTTTGATCCAGGTTGCATTTCTGCTGATGGTTTCCAGCGAAAATTTCTGATAGGGTATGTATATGTATATATGGTATTCTGATAGTCTTCATCGGACAAGTTCATTGCGTACTTCATTGAGTTGAAATAAACAATGGTGTGATTTGGCAACTTCCAGAATTTCCACTATTCCAAAGGACTAGCAAAGGAGTATATCACAGAAGATCAATGATCTATATACAAAAGTGGTCGATTGCAACACATTCTGAATATATATTGATTTCTAAGATACCAGGTGTTAAAGGATAGAAGAGGAAAGGGACATATCCACAGTGATGTCTTCAGTAGCGGTGGTTCCTGTACAGGCCAACTTAGCAGAGTCTTAACCTCTGGCCACAACCTCGGTGGGAACTAAGCCATACTATATGTAGAATGGACAATAGTTGAGGGAATTTAAGTGTTGGGGGAGAATTTATTTTGACTTTTCATAATGATAACAAATTGAAGAGGCTCTAGTGACTGGGTGATATCTCACCAACGAATAAAGACTTGTCAGTGCTGCAAGACACCACTGTTGGAAAGCGTTAGTGAGGTTCAATATGAAGGTCGAATATTCCGGGAAACTTACAAATGGGCTCCTTGGGATGGAAATCCACCTCGTTCACGCATCCCTTGTGACCAGGCAATTTGTAGAGAATCTTACGGGTGGTTACATCCCAGACAACAGCAGTTCGGTCGCCACTACCACAGGCGATTCTATCGCCGTCAGGAGACCAAGCTGGCTTGATCAGGTTCTTCTCAAATCCGTGGGGCGCGCCTAAGCAAGTGGTTCACAATACATCAGCGTTTGTAGTTGGAGACGATCTCGTGGTAAAACAAACCTTCGAAAATCTTCAGCAAACGATTTGCAGCGGCAAATGGCTTCACGTCCCAGATTCTCACTGTGTGTTGGAAAATCACAACACATTAGTCACCGCTCGGATAGCAGTTGTCACGCAATTAAATGTACCTGTGTTATCCATAGCGTTAGATAGAAGGTAGGAGCCATCTGGACTAAGTCGAATGCCAGATATCGTATCCTCGTGACCTTCCATCACATAAGCAATCTCTTTTTTACGGACGTCCCAAGCCTATCTCGTGAATGCATGGTCAGCAATGTGGGGTGAAATGGGCGAGGAGTCCGCACACTTACGGTGATCTTATTGTCAAGACTTCCGGTGTAAACCATATCACCAGCTTCACTGAATGTAACTGCGGTCACTTGGTAATCCTGCTCTAATGTATCGACTGCGTTCTTTTGTCTGATATCCCAGATCTAGAGTGATGAAGAATAAACAGCTGAGAGGATGGGTGGATCATTCCAGGGTTCCTTACTTTAACGGTTCTATCGTCACTTCCGCTGACCACGACGTTGGAGCCAGCGAATTTGTGTTGTGGGGCGCATGAATTAACAAATGAGTTGTGTCCTCTAAACCTCTTGATACGAACTCCGGTATTTACATCCCATATTCCAACGCTCTTGTCTGCACTTGCAGAATAAACATTTCTAAAGGAAGGCGAAAGGCTGTCAGTGGTGCACTTTGGAAGCGGTCGGCGTGCTATAAGACACTTTACTTTGAGTCCTGTGACCACTGTACTTCGAGAACCGCTCCAGTGTGGCCTTTGAGAACCCCGTAGTTGACGCAATCACCGTAGGTATTCCACAAAACTAAAAATTCCGGGAAGTTAGGATGGGCCAGAATTCCATCGAGATGTTGAGGCTAATTACATATATTGCCATCGAAGGCACCAGAGGCAATATGTTCGCCGGTAGGATCGAATTTACAAGTAAGCACTTCTCCCTAAATGAAAAGGTTTAATCGCTGCTTTCAACAGATCCGGAGAAGGGGAGCTACCTGATGGCCATTCAACAACATTATAGGGGCTTGTAGGCCTGAGGTTCGCTTGACCTGCGAAAGATCGAATCATTCAGTACATTAAGGCCTAGTTCACTGCTAGAAAAACGCGGCTTACGGTTTGAATGATAGATCCATCCTTGGCTTTGATCGCAACAGCATTTTCCGGCTGCTCTTCTGGCTTTTGACGTTTGATCAGTACACCCCCTGAAGGTGGTGGGGATGCTTTACGCTTGTCTGACATCTTTGTGATCTATGAATCTACCTCTCCAAAACCCACCTGATATGGGTAGCTAGAGACTCCGATTTAGAAAGAAACCTCAACGCGCTTAACCCAATATCAGGGACTATGTCGGCTACCCTGAATTCTGGAGAAAGATTTTCAACCGTATGTTACCAGTTGATCAATGCCACATTTGTTTCAGGCGCTCATGTTGCGAACCTCTGCCTGGCAATCTCGGATACTTTCTGGCCAATACGGTGCACCCAATAAACGCAAATTTGGTAGGATTCAATTTAGATTTCTATTAGCCATTCTAAATGAATCTCCCCAGAGATCAAACCGCGGGTTCATCAGTATCACGTTCGTTGCCTGTAGTCACTTTATTCTTGATTAGTATAGTAGCCTATTCAATCCATTTCATTCACCTGAACCACCACACCACGAAAGAGACTTTCCAAACCAAAGTCCTGCATATACTATGCTGCCTGATTCAGCCTACTTTCAAGAAATCGCAAGAACCCAGCCTCCGATAAATCCTTCTCTGCACATCCATCCATACACACATCCTGCTCGCAAAGAGCTACTGAACAACTTATCCACTTCTTCTGCGCTACCCTTTCCTAGCCCCCCTGACCATGATGTTGCGCACAGAATCTCCTACCAAGGCCATGGCTCTTCTGCTCCATTAAGTCCACCACGAAGAAGCGCATTTGCCCCTTTCAAATCGCCAAATTCTCCTCATGATATCCGCGAACACCAACCGATTCGCAATAACCAGAGTAGCATTCACGTCCACGGTTTACTTACACCTACTGGTAGTCACAATCAGTATCGTGCACCCCCCAATTTTTCAAACGAGCAGTACAGCGCACCACATTCTCCCATTACCGATAGACCCTCGCCACACAAGGCGTTTAGTCCACCAGTTTTTGACCCCCGGTTGACGAGGCCTGGTGTCCCATCGGCAAAACCGGGAGGCGAGTCCCATTGCCCACTACCCTGGGGCAGGTGGAACTTCGTCGGCCGCTTCACATCCTCATCCCCCAGTGAAAATGGCCTCCAACCAAGTGTATGATCCTATCCGGGATGCTTGGGCACCCAAACGATAGTTATCAACACGTCTCGAAAGAACCCAACTCGCCCACGAAATCTACCGTCACTTTAAAAGAAATCTCGCGTGCAGAAGAATTGACATCCAACTCACCGCAACTAGCAGGCACCTCTCTGCTTAGCACCCGGGAAGCAGCTCCCTTGAAGTCGGCGAAAAAGGTGTTGCCTAGTTTGATTAAGCCAACTGGCGGCGAACCTGCCCACCCAGCTTTACCCTCATCTCCACCTCTATCGCCAATCATAGTAACCAAGAAGAGGCGGAGATCCCTTTCCTCGACTGTATCTGCTCACGAAACCACGTCCACCACGAAAAGAAAGGTATGTTGGGGGCCACGTATACCTGACACCGATCGTTACTTAAGAATAGCCTGTTGGCGCGCTGTAGA